>SNQJ01S0122535.1:31767-47558 GCA_010110895.2 Picea sitchensis | reverse complement strand
AGAAGCCCTAGACAAATGGTTAAACCTACTAGAAGGTTATTTCTCTTCTCACAATTTTTCCGACAGAGAAAAGATCACCTTCGCACTCCTTAAAGATCTCCCCCATGTCAAACATTGGTGGGAAACTTACTGGGGTCAAGCCCACTTGGGAGTTTTTTGTGGATGCAGTAAAGGAACAATATTACCCTGTTGGCAACTATGAGGACCAGTACATGAGATGGACCACACTATAGCAAGATAGGGGCTAAGCAGTTATGGAGTTCACCAATACCTTCCATACCTTGCGCACTAAGCTGGGTATCAAAATTCTGAACGACATTGGGTTCTGAAATACCGTGGGGCTCTACACAGATACATCCAAATTGAAATGGATTTTCTGGACATCTCATCACTCATTGTTTCTTGTCGATATTCTATTAAAATCGAGAAGAAACTTAAGCACCAGAACAAATGATATTTCAGGTCTGCAAATCCGCAACAACCAAAGTATGACAAATATGGCCCTAACAAACAGTCTCCTGAAAACCAGTCCAAGCCACATGAAAAGAAGGGTCACGGGTAAACAAAAAAGGACACTAGAAAATTGTATGATTTCCACAAAATACCCTGGCACAACACCGATGTATGTCACTCAAAATAGTCCTTAGTGGTCGATAACAAAGTTAAGGAGTTGAATCCTAATTCAGAATCTAATTATGAAAATACTGGTAAAAGATAGATCATCGATGCAGAACCCACTGCTATTGTCAAGACCGCAACAATTCAACCATAAGAACCAAAAGATCCTGAAGAGGGGGAGCACCTTTTTCATTCACAGATGTGGGTGAAGGGGACTCCACTGCATTTTATTGTTGATAGTGGAAACCAAAAGAACCTCATCTCTGCAGAGGTCGTCAAACAGTTGGGATTGTTGACAACACCACACCTGCATCCATACAACATTGGGTGGCTTCACCAAGGATGAGATCTTCGTGTCAGCCAATAGTGTCGATTGTCATATGACATCCAACCCTTCAAGGATGAGGTATTATGTGATTTTTTCCCAGTGGATGTCTGTGATGTTCTCTTGGGCCAACCATATATGTGGAAGCACCATGCTCTTTATGAGTGTTGACCCCACAGTGTCATTTATTCTCTGGGGGGTCATCTCTACAGAATACCAGAGGTAATTCTGACTACTTTTCCACCTAAAAAGTGCCACAAGGTAGTATCTCATACTGCAAAATTCAGCTTCTTCACAATCTGTTCAAAAAGGGAACAGAAGGACACTGCAACCACTACAGCCTCGCCCCAAGCACCTTCTATCCAACAGAAGCATGTCGACAAGGTTTCAAAAAATCACAATTATTCCTTCTGCACACAGGCATATCATGTAGCCATACTGGCTAAAAGGGTCCAACCCTTCTAGCCACATGTTTGTGACAATCTTCAACAAGCTAAGAAACACAACTTCTCCAACAATGCAAGCAGCTCATTAAGATGCAAATTCAGCAAATGCTTTTCCCTCTCCCACAGGCACTCAATGAAATGAATACCATTGATTCCTAAGCAGGGAGGATTGATCTAGGTGGATATCAGTGGCCAACCACCTTTTCCAACTGGCTCAAAACAATTTTCTGGCAATTTTGGTAATTTACTATGTTTAGCAGTTTTTAACTTTTGGGGCCATTTTGAGGGCCTAAATGAAGGTTGTTCGAGATAGATATTCTCAATTATAATTAAAGGAATGATTGAGCCCCCAAAATTAATTTCATCGATGATACCTTTCCAACGGGCTATCATGCGCCTAAAACGGAGATTGTATGCAAAAGTTACGACCCCGGGAAGTTGATGTACTAACTTACCCAAAATGGGCCCACATGACTTTTGGCTCTTCATCTCCTAGGGTTAGGTTTTTGGATGTCTCGGATTTTTGGCATTCCTTTTTATTGTAAAAAGGCCTTTAGATCCTCATTCTAATCATCTTCTTGTGAATGCGAGTAGTCGTCACATCTCTTCTTAGAGATAAGTTGCCACCATTCTAGCGAGTCTTTCACTCTGTATTTTTACAGTCTCTGTACATTTATTTCATTAATAGAAATCATGTATTACTGTATATATGTGTTTATGGTTGCATCTCTGATACATTTCTATTATATTATTGGATAGATACAATATCTCTATGCATTTCTTTATTATATCTCCGCACGCATTTCGTGCCGAAAATAATCCGGATCAGTGGTATCAGAGCAGGCTGCTCTTGATCATTTTTTAGTGCATGTCCCCGACGAGGTCTGAGTATAGCAAGTTGGGTCTTGATATTTTCTCTCTTGAGGACAATCTCTCTCGCACACCCAAGAAACCCTCAATGGCAGAAAAAAAGAAAAAGGATGGAGCAGATGATCCTATCAGTCTGTTGCTTGAGCAAGCTCTCACGCGACAGAGGGATGAAATCATGGAGAATTTTTCCCACATATTTCAATGCCTGTCGATAGAAACAGACACATCTTCATCAAACGACCACTTTGGAGGCACCTCTCCTTTCAAGGTACATGTTAATTTTGATATTCCTGTATTTGAAGGACAGATAGATGCAGAAGCCCTAGACAAATGGTTAAATCTGCTAGAAAGTTATTTATCTATTAACAATTTTTCTGACAGAGAAAAGATCACCTTCACACTCCTTAAATCTCTCTATGATACCTTTCCAACGGGCTATCATGCACTTAAAACGGATATCGTATGCAAAAGTTACGACCCCGGGAATTTGATGTACTAACTTACCTAAACGGGGCCCACATGAATTTTGGTGCTTCATCTCCTAGGGATATGTTTTTGGATGTCTAGGGTTTTTTGATTTCCTGTTTATTGTAAAAATGTCTTCAGAGCCTCATTGTAATCATCTTCTTGCGAATGCGAGTAGCCGTCAGATCTCTTCTCATAGATAAGTTGCCACCATTCTAGCAAGTCTTTCACTCTATATTTTTACAGTCTCTGTACATTTCTTTCATTAATAGAAATCGTGTATTAATGTATATATGTATTTATGGTTGCATCTCTAATACATTTATGTTAAATTATTGGATAACTTTGATATCTTTGTGAATTTATTTATTATATCTCCGCTCTCATTTCGTGTCGAAAATAATCCGGATCAATGGTATCAAAGAAGTATGCTCTTGATTGTTTTTCAATGCATGTCCCCGACGAGGTCCGAGTATAGAAAGTTGGGTCTCAAGCTTGTCTCTATTGAGGACAATATATTTCACACACTCAAGAAACCCTCAATGGTGAAATAAAAGAAAAATGATGGAGCAGACGATCCTATCAGTCTATTGCTTGAACAAGCTGTCATCCGACAGAGGGATGAAATGATAGAGAATTTTTTCTACATCCTTCAACGTCTGCCAATAGAAACAGACACATCTTCATCAAACAACCACTTTGGAGGCACCTCACCTTTCAAGGTACAAGTTAATTTTGATATTCCTGTATTTGAAGGATAGATAGATGCAAAAGCCCTAGACAAATGGTTAAACCTTCTAGAAGGTTATTTCTCTGCTCATAATTTTTTTGACAGAGAAAAGATCACCTTCGCACTCCTTAAAGATCTCTCGCATGTCCAACGTTGTTGGGAAACTTACTTGGAGCAGAGTTCCATAGAGGAGTCTGGAATATATGGGGCCGATCCCACTTGGAATTTTTTTGTGGATGCGGTAAAGGAACAGTATTACCCTATTGGCAACTATGAGGACCAGTACATGAGATGGACCACACTCTGGCAAGAGAGAGGCCAAGAAGTTCTAGAGTTCACCAATAACTTCCATACCTTGCACACCAAGATGGGTATCAAAGACTCTGAACAACATTTGGTTATGAAATACCGTGGGGCTCTACACGGATACATCCAAACTGAAATGGATTTTCTAGACATCTCATCACTCGGTGTTGCTTATTGATATGTTGTTAAAATCGAGTATAAATTTAAGCACCAGAAAAAATGAGATTTCAGGTCTGCAAATCCACAACAACCAAAGTATGACAAATATGGCCCTAACAAACAGTCTCCTGAAAACCAGTCCAAGCCACACGAAAAGAAGGGTCACGGGAATACAAAGAAGGACACCAGAAAATGGTGTGATTTCCACAAAATCCCCTAGCACAACATCGATGAGTGTCTCTCAAAACAGTCATTGGTGCTTGAGAACAAAGACAAGGAGACGAACCCTAATTTAGAATCTGATTATGAAAATAATAGTAAAAGACAGATCATCGACACAGACCCCACTGCTATTTTCAAGACCGCAACAATTCAACCAGAAGAACCAACAGATCTTGAAGATGGGGAGAGCGTTTTTCATTCACAGATGTGGGTGAAGGGGACTCCACTGCATTTTATTGTTGATAGCAGAAACCAAAAGAACCTCATCTCCGCAGAGGTCGTCAAACAGTTGGGATTGTTGACAACACCACACCTGCAGCCATACAACATCGGGTGGCTTCGCCAAGGATGAGACCTTCGTGTCAGCTGACAATGTCAATTGTCATACGACATCCAACCCTTCAAGGATGAGGTATTATGTGATGTTGCCCCATTGGATGTCTGTGATGTTCTCTTGGGACAACCATATATGTGGAAGCACCATGCTCTTTATGAGTCTCGACCCTGCAGTGTCATTATTTCTCTGGGGGGTCATCTCTATAGAATACCAGTGGTAGTTTCGAATACTGTTCCACCTAAAAAGTGCCACAAGGTAGTATCTCATACTGCAAAATTCATCTTCTTCACAATCTGTTCAAAAGGGGAACATAAGGACACTACAACAACTACAACCTCGCCCCAATCATCTTCTATCCAACAGAAGGATGTCGGCAAGGCTACAACAAAGGACAACTATTCCTTCTACACACAGACATATCAGGTAACCATACTGGCTAAAACGGTCCAACCCTTCCATCCACATGTTCGTGACAACCTTCAACAAGCTAAGCAACACAACTTCTCCAACAAGGCAAGCAACTCATTAAGATGTAGATTCATCAAATGATTTTCCCTCTCCCCCGAGCACTCAACGCAATGGATACCATTTCTTCCTAAGCAGGGAGGATTGATCTAGGTCGATATTGGTGTCCACCTACCTTTTCCAACTGGCTCAAAACAATTTTCTGGCAATTTTGGTAATTTACTATTTTTAGCAGTTTTTAACTTCCGGGGCCATTTTGAGGGCCTAAATGAAGGTTTTTCATGATCAATCTACTTAATGATATCCAAAGGCATTATTGATCCCCCAAAATTAATTTCCTCGATGATACCTTTCCAACGGGCTATCATGCACCTAAAACGGAGATCGTATGCAAAAGTTACGACCCTGGGAAGCTGATGTACTAGCTTACCCAAATGGGGCCCACATGACTTTTGATGCTTCATCTCCTAGTGTTAGGTTTTTGGATGTCTAGAATTTTTGGCATTCCTTTTTATTGTAAAAATTCCTTCAAAGCCTCATTGTAATCATCTTCTTGAAAATGCGAGTAGCCGTCACATCTCTTCTCAAATATAAGCTACCACCATTCTATCAAGTCTGTCACTCTATATTTTTAAAGTCTTTGTACATTTATTTCATTAATAGAAATCGTGTATTACTGTATATATGTGTTTATGGCTGCATCTCTAATACATTTATGTTATATTATTGGATAGCTGCAATATATCTGTGCATTTCTTTATGATATCTATGCTCTCATTTCGTGCCGCAAATAATCTGGATCAATGGTATCAGAGCAGACTACTCTTGATCGTTTTTCAGTGCATGTCCCCGACGAGGTCCGAGTATAGAAAGTTGGGTCTCGAGCTTGTCTGTCTTGAGGACAATCTCTCTCGCACACCCAAGAAACCCTCAATGGCGGAAGAAAAGAAAAATGTCGGAGCAAATGATCCTATCAATTTGTTGCTTGAACAAGCTATCACGCGACAGAGGGACAAAATCATGGAGAATTTTTCCCACATATTTCAACGTTTGTCGATAGAAAAAGACGCATCTTCATCAAATGGCCTTTTTGGAGGCACCTCGTCTTTCAAGGTACAAGTTAATTTTGATATTCCTGTATTTGAAGGACAGATAGATGCAAAAGCATTAGACAAATGGTTAAACCTGCTAGAAGGTTATTTCTCTGTTCATAATTTTTCTGACAGAGAAAAGATCACCTTTTCACTCCTTAAATCTCTCCCCCGTGTCAAAAATTGGTGGGAAACTTACTGGGAGCAGAGTTCCACAGAGGAATATAGAATATATGGGGCCGAGCCCACTTGGGATTTTTTTGTGGATGCAGTAAAGGAACAGTATTACCCTGTTGGAAACTATGAGGACCAGTACATGAGATATACCACACTGTGGCCAGAGAAGGGCCAAGAAGTTCTGGAGTTCACCAATACCTTCCATACCTTGCACACCAAGCTGGGTATCAAAAACTCCGAACGACATTTGTTTCTGAAATACCATGGGGATATACACAGATACATCCAAAATGAAATGGATTTTCTAGACATCTCATTACTAGATGTTGCTTATCGATATGATGTTAAAATCGAGCAAAAATTTTAGCACCAAAACAAACAATATTTCAGATCTTCAAATCCGCAACAACCAAAGTATGACAAAGAAAACCATAACAAACACTCTCCTGAAAACTAGTCTAGGCCACACGAAAAGAAGGGTCATGGGAAGACAAAGAAGGAGACCAAAAAATGGTGCGATTTCCACAACAATCTCGGGCACAACACCGATGATTTTTTCTCAAAATATTCATTGGTGGTCGAGATCAAAGAGAAGGAGATGAACCCTGATTCTGAATCTGATTCTAGAAATACTTGTAAAAGACAGATCATTGACGCAGACCCCACTGCTATTATCGTGATTGCAGCAATTCAACCAGAAGAACCAATAGATACTGAAGAGAGGGAACGCCTTTTTCATTCACAGATGTGGGTGAAGGGGACCCCACTGCATTTTATTGTTGATAGAGGAAGCCAGAAGAACCTCATATCCGCATAGGTCATCAAATAGTTGGGATTGTCGACAACACCACACCCACACCCATACAACATCGGGTGGCTTCTCCAAGGAAGAGATCTTCGTGTCAGCCAACAATGTCGATTGTCATATGACATATAGCCCTTAAAGGATGAGGTATTATGTGATGTTTCCCCACTGGATGTCTGTGATGTTCTCTTGGGCCAGCCATATATGTGAAAGAGCCATGTTGTTTATGAGTCTCAACCCCGCAGTGTCATTGCTTCTCTGGGGGGTCATCTCTATAGAATATCAAAGTTAGTTCTGATTACTTTTCCACCTAAAAAGTGTCGCAAGTTAGTATCTCATACTACAAAATTCATCTTTTTCACAATCTATTCAAAAGGGGAACATAAGGACACTGTAGCCACTATAGCCTCACCCCAAGCACCTTCTATCCAACAGAAGCAGGTTGACAAGGTTGTAGCAAAGCACAAATATTCCTTCTGCACACATGCATCTCATGTAGCCAGACTCGATAAAAAGGTCCAACCCTTCCAGCCACATGTTCGTGACAACCTTCAACAACCTAAGCGGCGTAACTTCTCCAACAAGGCAAGAAGCTCATCAAGATGCATATTCAGCAAACACTTTTCCCTCTCCCCTAGGAAATCAATGAAATGGATACCATTGTTTCCTAAGGATGGAGGATTGATCTAGGTGGATATCACTGGCCACACACCTTTTCCAACTAGATCAAAACAATTTTCTGGCAATTTTGGTAATTTACCATTTTTAGTAGTTTTTAACTTCCGGGGCCATTTTGAGGGCCTAAATGAATATTTTTTGGGATATAGCTTCTCAAAGATACCCAACGGCATGATTGAGCCCCAAAAATTAATATCCTCTATGATACCTTTCCAACGGGCTATCATGCGCCTAAAACAGAGATCGTATGCAAAAGTTACGACCCTGGGAAGTTGATTTACTAACTTACCCAAACGGGGCCCACATGACTTTTTGGAGCTTCAACTCCTAGGGTTAGGTTTTTGGATGTCTAGGGTTTTTGGAATTCTTGTTTATTGTAAAAAGGCCTTCAGAGCCTCATTTTAATCATCTTCTTGCGAATGCGAGTAGCCGTCACATCTCTTCTCAGAGATAAGATGCCACCATTCTAGCGAGTCTTTCACTCTGTATTTTTACAGTCTTTGTACATTTCTTTCATTAATAGAAATAGTGTATTACTGTATATATGTGTTTATGATTGCATCTATGATACATTTATGTTATATTATTGGATACCCGCGATATCTTTGTGCATTTCTTTATTATATCTCCGCTCTCATTTCGTGCCGAAAATAATCCGGATCAATGGTATCAGAGAAGGTTTCTCTTGATTGTTTTTCAGTGCATTTTCCCGACGAGGTCCGAGTATAGAAAGTTGGGTCTCGAGCTTGTCTCTCTTGAGTACAATTGCTCTCACACACCCAAGAAACCTTCAATGGTGGAAGAAGAGAAAAATGACAGAGCAGGCGATCCTATGAGTCTGTCGCTTGAGCAAGCTCTCACGTGACATAGGGACGAAATGATGGAGAATTTTTCCCACATCCTTCAATGCCTTCTGATAGAAACAGGCACATTTTCATCAAACGACCATTTTAGGGCTAAATTTCCCTCATGGGCTAATTTTCCATGGTTTTTCCAAAAATGAGATTCGCTATTTTAAAAATGATTTGCCCAAATTCTATAGGATAAAATTATTTTACCTTAAAAATCGCCAAAACTTTATAAAAACTATATAAAACAATTAGAAATTTGAATATTTTTACAAAAATATTGCCAAACATTTATAGTTGACATATAAAGGATTAGTAAGATTCGCCAAGGTTTCTACATTTTAAAATAAATTTCCATCCTTAAAATCATCCCTGCTTTGGAGGCACCTCGCCTTTCAAGGTACAACTTAATTTAGATATTCCTGTATTTGAAGGACAGATAGATGCATAAGCCCTAGACAAATGGTTAAACCTGCTAGAAGGTTATTTCTCTACTCACAATTTTTTCGACAGAGAAAAGATCACCTTCGCACTCCTTAAAGCTCTCCCCCATGTCAAACATTGGTGGGAAACGTATTGGGAGAAGAGTTCCACAAAGGAGTTTGGAATATATGGGGTCGATCCCACCTGGTAATTTTTTGTGGATGTCGTAAAGGAACAGTATTACCCTGTTGGCAACTATGAGGACTAGTACATGTGATGGACCACACTACGGCAAGAGAGGGGCCAAGCAGTTCCGGAGTTCACCAATGCCTTCCATACCTTGCGCACCAAGTTGGGTATGAAAGACTCCGAATGACATTTGGATATGAAATACCGTGGGGCTTTACACAGATAAATCCAAACTGAAATGGATTTTCTGGACATCTCATCACTCGGTGCTTCTTATCGATATGCTGTTAAAATCAAGAAGAAATTTAACCACTAGAAAAAATGAGATTTCAGGTCTGCAAATCCGCAACAACCAAATTTTAGCAAAGACGACCCTAAAAAATAGTCTCTCGAAAGTCAGTCCAAGCGACACGAAAAGAAGGGTCACGGGAAGACAAAGAAAGACACCGAAAAATGGTGTGATTTCAACAAAATCCTATGGCACAACACCAATGAATGTCGCTCAAAATAGTCATTGGTGGTCGAGATCAAAGACATGGAGTCGAACCCTGATTCTGAATCTAATTCTAAAAATACTAGTGAAAGATAGATCATCGACGTAGAACCCACTTTTATTGTCACGACCGCAACAATTCAACCAGAAGAACCAATAGATCATAAAGAGTGGGAGCACCTTTTTCATTCACATATGTGGGTGAAGGGGACCCCACTGCATTTTATTGTTTATAGTGGAAGCCAGAAGAACCTCATCTCCGTAGAGGTTGTCAAGTAGTTGGGATTGTCGACAACATCACACCCGCAACCATACAACATCGGGTGACTTCGCCAAGGACGAGATCTTCGTGTCAGCTAGCAGTGTAGATTGTCATACAACATCCATCCCTTCAAGGATGAGGTATTCTATGATGTTTCCCCACTGGATGTCTATGATGTTCTCTTGGGCCAACCATATATGTGGAAGTTCCATGATGTTTATGAGTCTCGACCCTGCAATGTCATTGTTTCTCTGGGGGGTCATATTTACAGAATACCAGAGGTAGTTTTGACTACTGTTCCACCTAAAAAGTGTCGCAAGGTAGTATCTCATACTACAAAATTCAGCTTCTTCACAATCTGTTCAAAAGGGGAACAGAAGGACACTGCAGCCACTACAGCCTCACCCCAAGCACCTTCTATCCAACAGAAGCAGGTCAACAAGATTGTAGCAAAGCACAAATATCCCTTCTGCACACAGGCATCTCATGTATCCATATTGGCTAAAAATGTCCAACCCTTCTAGCCACATGTTCGTGACAATCTTCAACAAGCTAAGCAAAAAAACTTCTCCAACAAGGCAAGCAGCTCATCAAGATGTAGATTCAACAAATGCTTTTCCCTCTCCCCTGGGAACTCAATGCAATGGATACCATTTCTTCCTAAGGAGGGTGGACTAATCCAAGTGGATATTAGTGGCCACCGACCTTTTCCAACTGGCTCAAAACAATTTTCTAGAAATTTTGGTAATTTACTATTTTTAGCAGTGTTTAACATCTGGGGCCATTTTGAGGGCCTAAATGAAGGTTTTTAGGGATCGATCTTCTCAATGTTATCCAAAGGAATTACTAAGCCCCCAAAATCAATCTCCTTGATGATACCTTTCCAACGGGCTATCATCCACCTAAAACGAAGATCATATGCAAAAGTTACGACTCCGGGAAGTTGATGTACTAACTTACCCAAACGGGGCCCACATGACTTTTGGTGCTTCATCTCCTAGGGTTAGGTGTTTGGATGTATAGGGTTTTTGGAATTCCTGTTTATTGTAAAAAGGCCTTCATAGCCTCATTGTAATCAACTTCTTGTGAATGCGAGTAGTCATCACATCTCTTCTGAGAGATAAGATGCCACCATTCTAGCGAGTCTTTCACTCTATATTTTTACAATCTCTGTACATTTCTTTCATTAATAGAAATCGTGTATTATTGTATATATGTGTTTATGGTTGCATCTCTAATAAATTTTTGTTATATTATTGGATAGTTGCAATATCTCTATGCATTTCTTTATTATATCTCCACTCTCATCTCGTGTCGAAAATAATCTGGATCAGTGGTATCAGAGAAGGCTACTCTTGATCGTTTTTCAGTGCATATCCATGACGAGGTCCAAGTATAGAAAGTTGGGTCTCGAGATTTTATCTCTTGAGGAAAATTTCTCTCTCACACCCAAGAAAACCTCAATGGCGAAAGAAACTAAAAACGACGGAGGAGACGATCCTATCAGTCTGTTTCTTGAACAAGCTCTCACGTGACAGAGGGACGAAATAATGGAGAATTTTTCCCACATCCTTCAACGCCTACCGATAGAAACAAACACATATTCATCAAACAACCACTTTGGAGGAACCTCGTCTTTCAAGGTACAAGTTAATTTTGATATTCCTGTATTTGAAGGATAGATAGATGCAGAAGCCCTAGACAAATGGTTAAACCTGCTAGAAGGTTATTTCTCTGTTTACAATTTTTATGACAGATAAAATATCACCTTCACACTCCTTAAATCTCTCCCCCATGTCAAACAATTGTGGGAAACTTACTGGGAGCAGAGTTGCACAGAGGAGTCTGGAACATTTGGGGTCGAGCCCACTTGGGATTTTTTTGTGGATGCGGTAAAGGAACAGTATTACCCTGTTGGAAACTATGAGGACCAGTACATGAGATGGACCACAATGTGGAAAGAGAGGGGCCAAGCAGTTCTAGAGTTCACCAATGCCTTTTGTACCTTGTGCACCAAGCTGGGTATCAAAGACTCCGAACAAAATTTGGTTCTGAAATACCATGGGGATCTACAAATATACATCCAAACTAAAATGTATTTTCTGGACATCTCATCACTCGGTGCTGCTTATCGATATGCTGTTAAAATCAAGCATAAATTTAAGCACCAGAACAAACGAGATTTCGGGTTTGCAAATCCGCAACAACCAAATTATGACAAACACAGTCCTAAGAAACAGTATCCCAAAAACAAGTCCAAGCTACACGAAAAGAAGGGTCATAGGAAGACAAAGAAGGACACCGGAAAATGGTGTGATTTCAAAAAAATCCCCTGGCACAACACCAATGAATGTCGCTCAAAATAGTCATTGGTGGTCGATATCAAAGACAAGGAGTTGAAACCTTATTCAAAATTTGATTCTGAAATACTGGTAGAAGACAGATCATCGACATAGATCCCACTTCTATTGTCGCGACCGTAGCAATTCAACCAAAATTACTAACAGATCTTGAAGAGGGGGAGCACCATTTTCATTCACAGATATGGGTGAAGGGGATTCCACTTCATTTTATTGTTGATAGCGAAAGACAGAAGAACATCATCTCTGCAGAGGTCGTCAATCAGTTGGGATTGTTGACAACACCACACCCGCATCCATACAACATCGAGTGGCTTCACCAAGGACGAGATCTTCGTGTCAACCATCAGTGTCTATTGTCATATGACATCCAACCCTTCAAGGGTGAGGTATTATGTGATGTTTCCCCACTGGATTTCCGTGATGTCCTCTTGGGTCAACCATATATGTGGAAGTGCCATTCTCTTTATGAGTCTTGACTCTGTAGTTTCATTGTTTCTCTGGGGGGTCATCTCTACAGAATACCAGAGGTAGTTCCGACTACTGTTCCACCTAAAAAATTTCACAAGGTAGTATCTCATACTTCAAAATTCAACTTCTTCAAAATCTATTCAAAAGGGGAACGGAAGGACACTGCAGCCACTAAAGCCTCGCCCCAAGCACCTTCTATCCAATAGAAGTAGGTCGACAAGGTTGCAACAAAGAAACAATATTCCTTCTGCACAAAAACATCTCATGTAGCCAGACTAGMTAAATAGGTCCAACCCTTCCAGCCACATGTTTGTGACAACCTTCAACAAGCTAAGCTACACAACTTCTCCGATAAGGCAAGCAACTCATCAAGATGCAGATTCAAAAAACACTTTTCCCTCTCCCCTGGGCACTCAACGCAATGGAGACCATTGATTTCTAAGGAGGGAGGATTGATCCTGGTGGATATCGGTGGCCACCCACCTTTTCCAACTGGCTCAAAACAGTTTTCTGGCAATTTTGGTAATTTACTATTTTTAGCAGTTTTTAACTTTTGGGGCCATTTTGAGGACCTAAATGAAATTTTTTAGGGATCAAGCTTCTCAATGTTAGAAAAAGGCATGATTGATCCCCCAAAATGAATCTCCTCAACGATACCTTTCCAACAGGCTATCATGCACCTAAAACGAAGATCGTATGTAAAAGTTATGACCGCGGGAAGTTGATGTACTAACTTACCCAAACGAGGCCCACATGACTTTTGGCGCTTCATCTCCTAGGGTTAGGTTTTTGGATCTCTAGGGTTTTTGGAATTCCTGTTTATTGTAAAAATTCCTTCAGATCCTCATTGTAATCATCTTCTTGTGAATGCGAGTAGTCGACACATCTCTTCTCAGAGATAAGATGCCACCATTCTAGCGAGTCTTTCACTCTATATTTTTACAGTCTCTGTACATTTATTTCATTAATAGAAATCATGTATTACTGCATATATGTGTTTATGGTTGCATCTATGATACATTTAAGTTATATTATTGTATAGTTTCAATATGTATGTGCATTTATTTATTATATCTTCTCTCTCATTTCATCCCGAAAATAATCCGGATAAGTGGTATCAGAGCAGGTTGCTCTTGATCGTTTTTCAGTGCATGTCCCCGATGAGGTCCAAGTATAGTAATTTGGGTCTCTAGCTTGTCTCTCTTGAGGATGGTCTCTCTCTCACACCCAAGAAACACTCAATTGAGGAAGAAAATAAAAATGACGGAGCAGACAATCCTATCAGTTTGTTGCTTGAGGAATCTCTCATGCCACAGAGGAACGAAATGATGGAGAATTTTTTCCACATCCTTCAATGCCTGCCGATAGAACTAGGTGCATATTTATCAAATGACCACTTTGGAGGCACCTCACCTTTCAAGGTACAAGTTAATTTTGATATTCCTATATTTAAAGGACAGATAGATGCAGATTCCTAGACAAATGGTTAAACCTGCTAGAAGGTTTTTTCTCTGTTCACAATTTTTTCGATAGAGAAAAGATCACATTCTAACTCCTTAAATATCTCCCCCATGTCAAACATTGGTGGGAAACTTACCGGGAGAAGAGTTCCATAGAGGAGTCTAAAATATATGGGGTCGAGCCCACTTGGTATTTTTTTGTGGATGTGGTAAAGGAACAGTATTACCCTATTGGAAACTATCAGGACCAATACATAAGATGGACCACACTACGGCAAGAGAAGGGCCAAGCAATTCCGGAGTTCACCAATACCTTCCATACATTGCGTACCAAGCTGGGTATCAAAGAATCCGAACGAAATTTGGTTCTGAAATACCATGGGGCTCTACACAGATACATCCAAACTGAAATGGATTTTCTGGACATCTCATCACTCGGTGTTGCTTATCGATATGTTGTTAAAATTGAGAAGAAATTTAAGCACTATAACAAACAAGATTTCGGGTCTGCAAATCTGCAACAACCAAAGTATAACAAAGACTACGCTAACAAACAGTCTCCTGAAAACCAGTCCAAGCCACACGAAAAGAAGGGTCACGGGAAGACAAAGAAGGACACCAGAAAATGGTGTGATTTCCACAAAATCGCCTGGCACAACACCGATGAATGTCGCTCAAAATAGTCATTGGTGGTTGAGTTCAAAGACAAGGAGACAAACCCCGATTCATAATATGATTCTAAAAATACTGGTAAAAGACAGATCATCAAAGCAAACCCCACTGCTATTGCCATGACTGTAGTAATTCAACCAGAAGAACCAATAAATCATGAAGAGGGGGAGTGCCTTTTTCATTCACAGATGTGGGTGAAGGGGACCACCCTACATTTTATTGTTGATAGCGGAAGCTAGAAGAACCTCATCTCCACAGAGGTCGTCAAACATTTGGGATTGTCGACAACACCACACCCGCAACCATAGAACATCGGGTGGCTTCGCAAAGGATGAGATCTTTGTGTTAGCCAGTAGTGTCGATTGTCATACGACATCCAACCCTTCAAGGATGAGGTATTATGTGATGTTTTCCCACTGGATGTCTGTGATGTTCTCTTGGGCCAACCATCTATGTGGAAGCGCCATGTTGTTTATGAGCCTTGACCCGAAAGTTTCATTGTTTCTATGGGGCCTCATATCTATAGAATACCATAGGTAGTTCCGAATACTGTTCCACCTTAAAAGTTTTGCAAGGTAGTATCTCATACTACAAAATTCAGCTTCTTCACAATCTATTCAAAAGGGGAACAAAAGGACACTGCAGCCACTACAACCTCGCCCCAAGCACCTTCTATCCAAGAGAAGTAGGTCGACAAGGTTGTAGAAAAGCACAAATATTCCTTCTGCACACAGGAATATCATCTAGTCAGACTGGCTAAAAATGTCCAACCCTTCTAGCCACATGTTTGTGACAACCTTCAACAAGGTAAGCAACACAACTTCTCCAACAAGGCAAGCAACTCATCAAGATGCAGATTCAACAAATGATTTTCCCTCTCCCCTGGGCACTCAACGAAATGGAGACCATTTCTTCCTAG
>SNQJ01S0122535.1:0-23514 GCA_010110895.2 Picea sitchensis | reverse complement strand
CTTTCACTCTGTATTTTTACAGTCTCTGTACATTTATTTCATTAATAGAAATCGTGTATTATTGTATATATGTGTTTATGGTTTCATCTCTGATAAATTTATGTTATATTATTGTATAGATGCGATATTTATGTGCCAAAAATAATCTGGATCAGTGGTATCAGAGCAGGCTGCTCTTGATCGTTTTTTAGTGCATGTCCCCGACGAGGTTCGAGTATAGAAAGTTGGGTCTTGAGCCTGTCTCTCTTGAGGAAAATCGCTCTCTCACACCCAAGAAACGCTCAATGGCGGAAGAAAAGAAAAATGACGAAGAAGACGATCCTATTAGTCTGTTGCTTGAGCAAGCTCTCACGTGACAGAGGGACAAAATGATGGAGAATTTTTCCCACATCCTTCAACGTCTACCGATAGCAATAGGTACATATTCATCAAACGACCACTTTGGAGGCACCTTTCCTTTCAAGGTACAAGTTAATTTAGAAATTCTTGTTTTTGAAGGACAGATAGATGTAGAGGCCCTAAACAAATGGTTAAACATGCTAGAAGGTTATTTCTCTATTCACAATTTTTCCAACAGAGAAAAGATCACCTTCGCACTCCTTAACTCTCTCCCCCATGTCAAACATTGGTGGGAAACTTACTGGGAGAATATTTCCATAGAGGAGTATAGAATATATGGGGTTGATCCCACTTAGGATTTTTTTGTGGATGTGTTAAAGGAACAGTATTACCTTGTTGGCAACTATGAGGACCAGTACATGAGATGGACCACACTGCATAAAGAGAGGGGCCAAGAAGTTTCGGATTTCACCAATACCTTACATACCTTGTGCACCAAGATGGGTATCAAAGACTCCAAATGAAATTTGGTTCTAAAATACCGTGGGGCTCTACACAGATACATCCAAACTGAAATGGATTTTCTGGACATCTCATCAATCGGTGCTGCTTATCGATATGATGTTAAAATTGAGCATAAATTTAAGCACCAGAACAAATGAGATTTTGGGTCTGCAAATCCTTAACAACCAAAGTATGACAAAGATGGCCTTAAAAAACAGTCTCCCGAAAACTAGTCCAAGTCACACAAAAAGAAGGGTCATGGAAAGACAAAGAAGGACACCGAGAAATGGTGTGATTTCCACAAAATCCCTTGGCACAACACCGATGAATGTTTCTCAAAACAATCATTGGTGGTTGGGATCAAAGATAAGGAGATGAACCCTGATTCAAAATCTAATTATGAAAATACTGGTAAAAGATAGATCATCGACGCAAACCCCACTGCTATTGTCACGAACGCAACAATTTAACCAGAAGAACCAACATATCCTAAAGATGAGGAGTGCCTTTTTCATTCATAGATGTGGGTGAAGGGGACCCTGCAACATTTTATTGTTTATAGTGGAAGACAAAAGAACCTCATCTCTGCAGAGGTCATCAAACAATTGGGATTGTCGACAACACCACACCCACAGCCATACAACATCGGGTGGCTTCGCCAAGGATGAGATCTTCGTGTCAGCCAGCAGTGTCGATTTTCATATGACATCCAACCCTTCAAGGATGAGGTGTTATGTGCTGTTTCCCCATTGGATGTATGTGATGTTATCTTCGGCCAACCATATATGTGGAAGCGCCATGCTCTTTATGAGTCTCGACCCTGCAGTGTCATTGTTTCTCTGGGGGGTCATCTCTACAAAATACCAGAGGTAGTTCCAACTATTGTTCCACCTAAAACGTGCCACAAGGTAGTATCTCATACGGCAAAATTCAACTTCTTCACAATCTGTACAAAATGGGAACAGAAGGACACTGCAACCACTACAGCCTCGCCCCAAGCACCTTCTATCCAACAGAAGCAGGTCAACAAGGTTGCAAAAAAGAACAAATATTCCTTCTACACACAGGCATCTCATGTATCCATACTGGCTAAAAAGGTCCAACCCTTCTAGCCACATGTTCGTGACAATCTTCAACAAGCTAAGCAACGCAACATCTCCAACGAGGCAAGCACCTCATCAGGATGCATATTCAACAAACGCTTTTCCCTCTCCCCCGAGCACTCAACACAATGGATACCATTTCTTCCTAAGGAGTCAGGATTGATCCATGTGTATATCGGTGTCTACCCACCTTTTCCAACTGGCTCAAAACCGTTTTCTGGCAATTTTGGTAATTTACTATTTTAAGCAGTTTTTAACTTCTGGGGCCATTTTGAGGGCCTAAATGAAGTTTTTTCAACATCAAGATTCTTGATTATAGTCAAAGGAATGATTTATCCCCCAAAATTAGTCTCCTTTACAATACCTTTCCAATGGGCTATCATGCGCCTAAAACAGAGATCGTATGCAAAAGTTACAACCCCGTGAAGTTGATGTACTAACTTACCCAAACAGAGCCCACATGACTTTTGGTGCTTCATCTCCTAGGGTTAGGTTTTTCGATGTCTAGGGTTTTTGGCATTCCTGTTTATTGTAAAAATGCCTTCAGAGCCTCATTGTAATCATCTTCTTGCGAATGTGAGTATATGTCACATCGCTTCTCAGAGATAAGCTTCCACCATTCTTGCGAGTCTTTCACTCTGTATTTTTACAGTCTCTGTACATTTCTTTCATTAATAGAAATCGTGTATTACTGTATATATGTGTTTATGGTTGAATAACTGATACATTTTTGTTATATTATTGGATATCTATGATATCTCTATGCATTTATTTATTATATCTTCACTCTCATTTCGTGCCGAAAATAATCTAGATCACATCGGGCATGCCAAACTTGGGGAGTCCAATATCCTTCATTGCCTTGATTTTTACCCAGTTTTTCTCACACCTGGCCCACTTCTCCTGGATTTATCAGTGGGGTTCCTAAGCCATTTTTTCCTAGTACTCAGATGATTTATTTATGTGATCAAGACTGCTTTCGTTCAACACCCAAATTTTGTGTTCTTCTTTGTCTCGACCCTGTTGGACCGCACCAATGTAGTCAACTCTCTCTACGGCTTTCTGCGCTTTCTTGTAGGACCACTCCATATCTTTTCACTTTGCAAGTGCCATGAGGTTTTCCTCCTGGAGCTCAAATATCCTTGCTTTGTATAAGTCTCGCTCATTTTTGAACTTGTTGTATGCCTCCTTAAATTCATTCTTTATGTACACTGCAGCCTGTGTGGTGTCCTTGTAATACTTCGCCAAGTGGAAAAAATGTTCCAATTCCTTTAAAGTGGAAACCAACTCCTTTTCATCTCTTTTAGATATGTCCAGGGTGGCATCTATAATTTCCATCCTTGCACTGATGAGTTCAGACGTCTTAGCATGTTCTATGTTGATCAGATGTTCCTCGGTAGTGATGAGGATGGAGCGATCTAAAGTGATCCTCCTCTTCTTGGTGGTTCTCTGGATGATATCCTTCTTCCTCTGATCATAAGCTATGGCATGTATGTCGGCTATTTCATCCATGAGTTTAGGAATCTGTTGATCACCCCATGTGAGTGTGTTTCCAAGACTTTCGTTGGTGTATACTTGTTCAAGGTTGGGTTCTTGAAATTCCTCGTTGTTCTCCGAAGGTATGTCTTTTGTCTGTCACTCATCAGGGGTTTGAGTACTGAGTGAAATAGAGGCATTTGGGATAGATTCAAAACTTAATTGTTCATCGACCTTTGAAGCATCGATTTCCTTTTGCGGGGCTTCCTCCTTTGGTTCATCCGACCTTGACTCATCCTTTGGATTGTATGTTTGGGTCTCCGGTGCATCATGCATATTAGTGTCTAGGACACTCTCAACTGCTTTCTCTTTTTATGGGAGCTCTTGAATTTGGGAATCGGGAACATGAGAAGATGTTTTCTCAGGTCCCTTTTCTTCTTCTATATGCATAGGGGTACTAATATATAGCTCTGGGCTTTCATCATCATATATATTTATCATCTCACTTAAGGGGTTTGACGCACCGATCCTCTGTGATGATTCGATAGTCTTTGGTTGAGCTGAAATGTCTGTCGGTGAAATGGCTGGTGGCGTTGTGAATTCAGGGTCATCTAACCTAGTAATTTCATCAAGGTATATGAATTCAAGGTTGCTTGGTCTCGTATGGATTTCATCTGGCTTGTCGGCAGGGAACCTTGGCATATTTATGATGTTCGAGTCATTTTGCAGTTGATCCATTATCTGCTGCGCATTTTCCATCATGAGTAACACCCTCTCCCATGTGTCTTAAGACTCGGGGGAACTTATGTCATGTACCGGGTTTACTCAGGGAATTTTTGTTGCTTCTTCCACTACCTAGGGGGATTTTTCTACTTCGGCCATCCTTTCTTTCCTGGCCCTAAGGGCTCCTTGAGCCGATTGTTCTATGATTGTTTCCTGTTCATCCAGGCTCATGGATTTGAACTTACTCATTCTGGGGTCGACCATCTTTGCCACCACTTCCTCCCAGTCTTGGGCATTTTTGTTGAAGACCTCATCTTCAAATTTGTCATGGGTGTATGGCCAACAGGATGACACTTGTGATGCATGATTCAAGACTAAACCCCTTGGGTCATGTTTTCGAAAACGACCGGTCTGGAATTAGAACTCCAATTGTCTCAACCCTTCCAGCTTGGATTGAGTTGTGTCTTTTATTAGGTAGAAACCTATATGCAATCCATAAGGTATAAATGACTACTTCTTATCTTTCACCAGAGTAGCATTATAGCCTTGTAGAATAGTTTGGTAGCATATATCCCCTACTACTAGTCGATCAAGAACATGCGCAGGTAGGAGATGAGGTGCTCTAGTGGCTCTGAATACCCTAATGTAGGTATCACATTCATCCAGATACTAGTGGCCAACCTTTGATATCATCTTTTTGGTTGCAGCCGATAGTCTTGGATAGTCTTTCTTGAAAAGAATGAAATAAATGCGTATGATGAATTCATTGTAGATGAGGGAGTAGTATTTTTTGTACATGTTCTCCCATAAGATGCTGAAATATACATGGACTAGGAGTTTCAAGACATGCCAACTCAAGTTCATTCCGACAAAAACATTTCTGGTGCATATGACGTCCAATAAATAAGAATTCGTGTAAAAGGATGGATTCTCTCCTTCTTTCGGCATATGAGCCTGTTGTATACAAATGCTCAATTTCTTGGAAATGATGGCACCCCAGTTAAAACCTCTCCCAAAAATGGCTATAGTATATATTAGAGGCATCCAAGACTCTAAAAACCTGGAGCAATATTTCTCCCCATACAACCGGAAGACGAGGGCCATTAGATAGATATACGACTCCTTTAAGTTGGTCCTTTGGTACCAGCCGGAGGTCCTATTGGTGTACCTTTTATCCTCTCGCCACCATGAATCCATCACCTAGCCAGTGTCATGGTGCTCATAAAAGTTGATGACGAAATCGTTGTTCAGTTGCTCTTCCGGGTCTCTGAGCTTTTAATAATTATGCACCTCTACCAGAAGGAAAACCCCGACACACTCGCCATTATCGTCGCTCATTAGGAACTTATGTGTTTATGTGTGGTTGATGATCCATTGCAAAAGTTATATACAGGGGAACACCAGGGTCCTTCTCTCTACCATGTGCAAGTATGACAGGCAGACATTTGGAAAAACTTCATCGTCAAGCTTTCTCATGTCAGGTTCGTTGTGTGGGGTATATTATGGGAATTCTTCTCGGTTGATATTCTTGAAGAGTTCTCCCCAATGCGGGAGTACCGCCTTGCCCCCTGTGTTTTCCTCTATGTCTCCAAAGGCTAGAGGTTGAGTGAAAATATTCTTGGTGGATGTTCTGATGATTGGTTCAAGCCTTGGATAAAATTCTAATTGTTTTGTTGGCCCTGGGGATTAGCCTTCTCCCACCTCTGGTTCCTTTAGTTTAGGAGCTCTCAGATATCGCCTAGTGTTTGGATTTATTAGAGGCATAGTTCCTACAAATAAAAAAATAAAATCCTTTAGGACCTGTGCACTGAGCAATATTGGATATTAACGTATATATGAAATGAAAACACAAAAAATCCAAACTGGTACATACCTGTAATGCTTGCTAAACTTTGTAGTTCGATACTCACGGGGGGGCTCGAAAGATTTTGAATTTCTTGTCTCATTCTTCTAGATACTCTGAAACTCCATAGTGCGCAGAGTAATCTAGTTTACAATGGATCAAGAGGATTTAACAGAGAAAAACTTATCAGTCATATCAACTAATTAATTTGGGTGATGAGTGAAATTCAAACAAATCTACCACCGAATCTCTATAATTTAATTCATCATGGGTTGATGGAGGAGGCGTGGAGGGTGATGTGTTGTATCGGTAAATTCAAACGGTCCTTTTGATTCGCGCACGATTTAGCAACTAATGCGATATTTGGAATTAATTAGTCCCTTAAATGTTTTGTATTGCAACGTATCTAGTGCTAAAACATCCCATCGTGTCACTTTCCTAGTGGGTGGATCGGGGATCAGCAAGGTGTTACTAGTGTTTTCGTTGATATTCTTCTTCGAAAAACCTTCGATGCCGATCGATTTCGCCGTACGGTGTTGACGAGGAAAAATTGGCTTGGGACACAAGGCAATGGAAACCAGTGAATTAGCTCACAAATATTAGTCGGAGTCGGGACTTTCCTTGAGGGGTGCATTCTTAAACTAAAGATGGGATTTCCGATGTCGAAAAGGTGTCAGGGATCGGTGATTGGAGGTAAACCTATCGCGTATTTTCCTTTGGGTTAGCATCCTCAAAACTCCCAATGCCAAAAAAAATTTGGAAGTCGACAATCGGAGAAAACCTTTAGCATGGTCTGAATTTTCGTGGAGATTTGTTCCTCTGATTTTGCTAAGCACGTCGGGTATCGACTATCGGCGATATCATTTCTTTATTAGTTTAACATTTACTCTTTTCGCATTTTACCGAAGACGAAGGGGATCGATTGTCGGAGATATCCTTGTATGATGTTGGTCACAAAAGAAAACTTCATTTTGTCGATGTCAATCGACACTCGACGACTGCAGTTTTTGAGTGATTTTCTTTCATCCGTTAATTCCTTCCGATGCTGGATCTTTGAGCGCATTGGGGGGAAATGTTTTGGCTATTGATTTCTTATTTAAGCATTAAGTCCTTTTTTTTAATTCATGAGTTTTCATAGATTCAAGAAAAAATTGGAAGACTTAATGAGAGTCAAAAATGATAAGCAAAGGCAACATTTTTCATAATGAAGTCGAATTAGACACTGTAAAAGATCAAGTGGTGCCCAAAAAGTAAAATTTAACATAGGCGTTTTAGGGTGTGATGATTGCTCAAAAAATGGTGACTTACTAGGTGAAAGCAGAATCTTTGTTCCTCCTTTGGGCTCGGTTGATGCAAAATCTAGTGGAGAATTTAACTGGTTTTAAATCAAAGCCTCTTTACCCTTGTATTCGAAGTTCTTCGGTTGATGCCTCCCAGTCTGCCTATGGATTTTTCAACCTTTATTCCTCCTTCATTTYCTGTTACCATGAATCACGCCCTATTTTGACAAGAGTCTAGTAGAGAGTTCACTGGCAGAAAGCCTTTAGTTACCTTCACTCACTTGCTACGGTGTTGCTCCATTTCCAGCGAGCGTCCATAGCCCCGACAGAGTCATCCCGATGTCACAGACCTTGCTCCGCTGTCAGCGAGCATCCATAGCCTTAACAAAGATATCTTCATACCCCCGCCCCTACTGTGTGCTCAATTTATATAGTTAAATTTTATTTCGGCAAAATGCCCTAAGCGAGTGAGAGAGGATGACGTCTGTTATTTTGCTAGATGAGATGGTTAAGGTGAAACTTAATAGCTCTGTCTCGTAGGTGCATGTAGTCCTTTCCAACTTTCATTTTTTCCCTTAAGGTCTTACCAAACCACTAAGCAGGCACTTCTAACATTTCTCCAAAGTTGTTCATCTGCGCAGGTTAGATAGAGAGCCCCTCGAAACAATACAGGTTCCCTAGTGCTTCTCATGTTTGTATGTGAGCAACGAGTTATGAATAGAGTTTTCAATGTCGCATGATTTGGGATCAACCATTTTCTTGCTAAACACAATCTTCAAAAGCGCAGAAGTCAAAATAGAAAAAGAAAACAAAAAATGCATTTCACAATCGACCTAGCTAGACAGAAAATCATGAAAATACGCACGCAAAACATAAAATATTTTTTATTATTTTTTATTTACTTATATATATATATTTAATGAAAGTATTGTTTTAGGGCTTGGACATTCACTTGGAGGGCATCAGGTTCCCCGCTTATATTCTGTAACCGATAAGTGCCTACCCCAATCTTCTCGGCCACCTAAAAAGGTCCAAGCCATATATTCTGAAACTTAGAATATTTTCCTTTAGGTTCGTTTTCTCTGTCCCATTTCAAGACTAAGTCTCCTACTTCAAAATTATTCTCTTTGGCCTTATGCTTGTCAAACCATGTTTTAACGATCTGCTGGTGGGTTATGAATTTTGATTTAGTTTTCTCCCTTTCTTCTTCTAACATGAGCAGGGTGTCAATTCTTTGTTGTAAGGCTGATGAGGGATGCCCCCCAGAATCCTGAGCAAGTTGAAGAGATGGGAGATATAGTCCATTTGGGAGAATGGCTTCATGTCCGTATACTAGAAAATATGGGGAATTTCCTATACCTTCCTTGGGTGTAACTCTATCTTCCCATAAAGCGTTGTGGAGTAAATTATGCCAATTCCTTTGGTTATATGCAATTGTTTTCTTCAATATCCTTACTAGGTTCTTATTAGTTGATTCTGCCACTTCGTTTCCCTGTGGATAATAATTTGTAGAGTATCGAATTATGATTCTTTTGTCTAGGGAAAACTCTGTTAATAAGGTGGAAGAAAAATAAGCTTCATTATCGAAAACAAAAACATAAGGGACATTGAACCTTGTGATTAGTTGTTGTTCTATGAATTGGATTACAACCTTCTCGTTTACATGGGTCAGAGGAATGGTTTATGTCCATTTCGTGAAGTAATCAGTGGCAATAAGTATGTACCTGTGTTGTTTTGAAGAGATTGGTGTAATTTCTCCTATGATTTCTAGCCCCCATTTCTCAAAAGGCCTAGAAACAGTTACTGGTTGGAGTGGGACCGTTTCTCTCTTCTCTCTCCCAACGCTTATTTGAAAATTTTTATAGTTCGTAGCATAGGTGTGAGAATCCTTGAACAAAGTGGGCCAATAATAGACAACTCTCATTATCTTATGAGTGGTGGTGTCTCCCGCAAAATGTCCACTGGCAGGGTCATCATGGAGCTCCTTTAGAATTTTTTATGTATCTTCACGTTCGAGGCATCTTAAAAGTACCCCATCATAATTAACCCGGAAGAGTACCGAATTTATGAGGCGAAATTGTGCAGATTTTAACCTAAGAGATCTCCTTTCCCTTGGGTTTAGTTCTTTTGGGCAAGTCCCATGATGCAGGAGATAAGTCAATTTCTCATACCAAGACTCTTGTCCTGGGGAAATGTATGAAGCTTCACCACACCATAATTCCATTTCATTTTCCCATCCAAAGTCTTCATTTACTTTGTCTTGAGCCTCAACTGCCAGTCTGCATAATCCTTTTCCTTTAACCAGTTTAGCAGGTTTTATATCTAGATCAAATTCTTGGAATACTTCCATCCAGTTCCCTCTTCTTTCCCCCATCTTTTGTTGAGTAAATAGGGATCGGATTGCGGGGTGAGGCACGATTACTTTGGTATGGTTCTTGAGGATGTAAGATATGAAATGTTTTACTACTTTATAAACTGCATAAGCCTGTTTATATATAACAAGATAATTCATTACAACTCCTTGGAGGTTAGTGCTCATGAACGACATTGGAGCCTTGTTTCTTTCATCATCCTTCTGAGTCAAAACTCCAGCTAACGATTGATCGGAGGAGAAAGTATAGAGGAAAAAATCTTTGTTGAAATCGGGGATTCAAAACATGGGGGATTGAGATATAGCAGTCTTAATATAGTTGAAGGCCTCCTTTCGTTCATCATCCCACTTAAATTTGACATCTTTACGAATCATGTTTTGTAAGGTTTTGA
This sequence comes from Picea sitchensis, assembly GCA_010110895.2. Lineage (NCBI taxonomy): Eukaryota > Viridiplantae > Streptophyta > Pinopsida > Pinales > Pinaceae > Picea > Picea sitchensis. The sequence goes on along the minus strand of SNQJ01S0122535.1, from coordinate 13,483 downwards.
TAGTTTATGCGGGTGAATTTCCTCACAAAGTTGATTTTTCTGAAGAGTGATTGCATATTTTTTGTTGTTGTGAGGTAATGGAAGCCGAGCTATGGCATTAATCCTTTCTGGGTATATGTGAATGCCTACTTGAGATATAATGTGGCCTAACAGCTTACCTTCCTCGACACCAAAAATAGTTTTCTTAGGGTTTAAGGATATACCATATTTCCTACACCTTTCGAAAATATGGGTTAAGTGTTGGATGCAATCTTCTTTGTTCTTTGAATACATAATCACGTCATCCAAGTAAAATACTACACACTTGTTGATTTGTCCCTAGAATGCTACGTCCATGGTCCTCTGGAAGGTTGCTCCTCATTGATTAAACCAAAGGGCATGCGTTTGTAAGCGAAATTTCCCCACTTGGTTCAGAAGGTAGTTTTAAGATGGTCTTCTTTTGAAACTAAAACCTGGTTGTAGCCTGAGAAGTTTTCCAGCAAAGAGAAAATATCAGAGCTAGAAACGGTCTGAAAGAGCTGCTCCATTGGAGGAACTAGGTAGTTATCCTTTTCTGAAGCTCTATTGAGGTTTCTAAAATCTACGCATAGGCGAATCTCCCCAGACTTTTCCCTTACAGGAACCAAATTAGCTACCCATGTAGAATGTCTAACCTGGAAGATAATTTTGGCATCTAACAATTTCTTCAACTCCTAACACATGAGAGGTTCTAGGGAAGGGTGATACTTTCATAGCTTTTGTTGGAAGGGTTTCACTTCAGGTTTTAACGGGATAATGTTTCGAATGATATGGATATCATAAGTTTTCATATCTCGATAGGACCATGCAAAGACATATTGATATTTTCTAAAGAGTTTGATATAGGAATTCCTTTCCTCTTTATATATTGTTTTTTTGAGTTTTACGTTCTTTGGGTTTTCCGGTGTTCCGAGATTTATAGTTTCATGCATGGGATATGAACTACCAGTATTAGCGTTTTTGGGCCCCTTAAATCATTCCTTTAGATCAAAAAGGTTTTCTAAGTTGGATATATTCTTTGGTATTGTGTGATACTTTGACTTGTCGATCGGTTGATTTACATGAAGGTTGGTTTTTGTTGAATGTTCCTGGAACGCTTCATCATCAATGGCCAAATATTTAAAATTGTCCTGATTGGTCAGAAAGTTTATAATCTGTTCATCTCCCTCAAAAACCTTCTAATTAGAAATATTGTTGGGCACTGAGGGTTTATATTACAGTTCTACATTGAACCAAGAAGCTTCATAATCCTCTAGGCATGATAACCTTGAGGCAGCAGTGGCGAGAGAATCAACAAGAATGTTCTTCGCTCTGGCAATTTCTATAATGTTGAAAGCTTCGAAATGCTCTATTAGCCTGTGCACTTCCTGTTGGTAATTCTTTAGGTGTGGAGAGTTTTAATGTACAATATTCCTTATCTTCYTAACAATGATTTTAGAGTCTCCAAAAACATTTAATCTTTGGACGTTTAAGTCTATGGCTTTCTTTAGCCCCTGTACTAAATCTTTATACTCGGYAGTGTTATTTGTGCATTCAAAATCTATTCTACAAGACATGAAATGTTGTTTACCTTTAGAATTAATGAGAGTACACGCTACCCCTAACCCGTCTTGCGATTTTGATCCATAAAAAATATAGGGTCCAAACTTGTGGGCAACATGTGTCGGCTTCCCCTTCCCTATTACTTTCCTCTTTTCCTCATGCTAGTTCTGTGATTTCTAAAGTAGGTTCTTAGCAGAATATGGTTTCTTCCGGCACTGTCGGAAACTCCTCTGGAAAAATCATTTTGGAGTTCTAAGTGAGAGGGACATCAAATGAAAGAAGGGAGAAGTTCCTGAAGTAGGAATCGCAGGAATAATTTCCTAGGAAAGGAAAAATTGTCGATGAGGGTTCGTTTAAGGTTTCTAGGTCAGTGACAGTATGTTTCAGATATCTTTCCCTATCAATTCTAATTATATTTTTGTATCCCTTCAACGAAATCCAAAGGTGTCCCCAATATGTACTAAAGTATATGTTTAACTTCTCAGACCAATCTCGGCTTAGTAGTAACCCATAAGCTTCTGGGATATCTACCGCAATGATGTCAATCACTTTCACAAACTTAGGATGTGTCGATATTTTGATCATTACATCTTTCAGTTCTCCCATGACTTTGACCTGGGTTCTCTCTAGTTGTATTACATGTTTGTCACTTTTGATAGCAACAACGTTTAATTTTTTGAAAATAGACAAGGGAATAACATTGGAAGATGATCCTGAATTGACCAAACAATTGTGGAGGTTTCTGTTGAAAACTTCAAATGTTAAAAGGAACGATGGGATAAAAGGTTTTCCCTTCTTGTCTTCAGAATAGGAGTTCACAGTTGGTTTATTTACTAGATTTGTGGGATTTAGATTTATTTCATGTCCATTGCTTGTCATAGGGTTTTCCACTGATTTCAAATCTTGTAGCGGGAAGCTCTTTTGCTGAGGGATTCTACATATGTCCATGACTGAAATATTAGCCTTCAACTTCTTCAAATCTTCAACTACATTGTAATCTAGTTTGGACGATTCTCTAGTATGGATGCTTATAGGGTTCTTATGGGGAGCGAAAGGTGATTTCGAGTGATCATGAGTTGATCTTCCCCTCGACATTTGGGTAGAAGTAAAGTCGTTTGAGAAGGGTTGACCTTTACTTCTCATTTTCACCACCGAGACCTCTGTGGGTGGTTCTTGAGACTCAATAAGTCATCAAAAGGCATGATAAGGTCAGGATAACATATCATCATGGCTGTATCTTCTGGTGGATCAATCTGTTCCTGATCAACAACATTCATAACTGAACCGCTTGGTTTTTCGGTCAAGGAGACTTCGTCTAGAAACCGATTGGACATCAAATTCATGGCGTGCACCCATTCAAGGCAATCTCTTTAGAAGTGGTTTTACTGGTGATATGTACAGAAAGAATCAGATGCTAYGTTTCCCAAATCAATATTTATGTTAGATCGGGGAGGTCAAATTATTTGAACGGTGGGTTCCTTTTAAATAAAGGTTAATAGGGCCTTTGGCCTTGGTTTCCCTCCCTAACACTTCTTTTAATGTCTTTGATTTCGTTGGATAAMTTCTTAACCATGCGGTGTAGGTACTCTATGTCCCCACTTCCCTTTTCAAGAGCTTGTTCTGCTTGTTTCCATGGGGATCTAGTGAGAAATATCTCTCTCCAGGGAGGGGGTTCAACTTCTTTCTTGACTAAGGAGACCTGACTTTATTTGCATCCTTTCATTTGGAATTCAATTGTTTTGGCTTCTTCAAAATTCTCAGCTAGGGTTAGTTTGGCAACCATCTTCACAAACATGTAAATAGAAGCTGGGAGAGCATTAGCGTATAATTCGATTTGCAGCTCCTCAGTAGTTTTAGCTTTGGGTTGGAATTTGTTTAAGATAGTGGTAAATCTTTGATTAAATTCTTTGACCCCTTCCTTCGAACTCATGGTGGAGACAAATAATTCATCCATCAAAGCTCCTATAGTAGTTTCTTCTGCAAATTTATCTAGAAAATCCTTTTGAAACTTCTTCCAACTAGTTATGGATCCTACAGGTAAGTTAAAATACCACGTGGAAGCCGAATTCTCGAAATTTTAGGGGAACAACCTGCAAACTATGTCTTCATGCTGGACATTCATCAGTTTGATAGCCAGTATGAATTTCTTGATATGATCTTCAGGAAATCCCGAGGTCTCGGGATCAAACTTAGGAAGCAACTTCTCTGGATGTCAGGGAAGGTTATGGACTCGCCCTGGGATGGCCAAAGCATCTCTGGCCAACCAAGGTTGATTTTTTTACGGTGGGTTTCCCCTTTCTTCATCATGGTCATTGTTGTCTTCCATATCTTTGGATATTGAGTTAAACTCCTCTTCTTCTGAAAAATCATTCGGCTCAGAGACTTCATCGGCTGGCATTTTAGAGATTATATTTAGAGGGTGTTCGATTTCAGTGATTGTGAAATCTATTAAGTCTTCTAATATGTGCACAAAAACCTAGTCGAGGGTGTCAACCACTGGTCTGATTATTTTTTGTCTTCGAGGAAGTATCATAGCTAAGGACAACGCACCGATCTGTTGGGCGTATGCTCTAGTGATTCTTCTAAATTGATTTAATTCCTCGTGAGGAAGAGCATAAGGTATGTCCAGATAAAGGCGTTCTTCCTTGGGCTGGGCTGAGTTACTCGTTTCAGAAGTGCTCGGTGTGTGTGGGTTGTATTGGGAATGACTAGCCATGCATGTGGGTTGTTTTGAATCTACCGGTTGTTTGAAATATTATATGGAATATGTATTCAACCATTCATTCTTCAGACCCTCCTTCTAGTGCCATTTATGTTCATGGGTCCTAAATCCCTTTAGTTCAACAACATGAACCAAACCCGCCACTGAGGCCCAATTAGACTCTGCAATGTTTAATAGTGGAATGGTTCCCTAGATCTTGTGATCCGGCCAATTAATCGATGGTCTTTACGTTTTATTGTGAAGGCCTCTCCTTCGATTCAAACGTTCTCTTTTTTTTTTTGCTCGTGTGTGTGGGCTGTATGGGGAATGACTAGCCATGCATGTGGGTTGTTTTGAATCACTCGTTGTTTTGAAATATTATATGGAATATGTATTTCAACCATTCATTCTTCTAATTCTCCTTCTAGTGCCATTTATGTTCATGGGGTCCTAAATCCCTTTAGTTCAACAACATGAACCAAACCCCGCCCACCGAGGCCCAATTAGACTCGGCAATGTTTAATAGTGGAATGGTTCCCTAGATCTTGTGGATCCGGCCAATTAATCGATGGTCTTTACGATTTCTTGTGAAGGCTCTTCCTTCGATTCAAACGTTTCTTTTTTTTTTTTCTTTTTTCTTTTGTGTGACTAGTATAAGATGCAGATGGTATAAACCAACTAGGAAACAAATGGGAACAAACTTAAACTATTGGAGAAGAGGTCGGGTTTGGGATAACCCTTACACCCTCGCATGCAGACAATGATCATATACCACAAGCCTAGTAATAATACATTTGCAGCCATGTGAATATTCCACCAATGGGACCGAGATACAATTTATCGTAAGAAAACATGCATGTGATAAATAATGGTAAGAAAAAATAATTCACTCCAACTCTAATCATCAATCACATAATAACACAAAGATTTATTTTCATCATTAAAAAAGAATTGTAAACATTGCATCAGATAACTTATCAATAGATTTAATAGCTCTTACTCGCTACTACATCCATTCATGAGACTAAATAGGAAATAGTTCTTTCTCCACATCCAATCATACACACATTTGATGAAAACATAAAATTGTCTCTAGTCCAAAAGGACTTCACAATTAAAGGAAACCTGTACAATTATTAACAAAACCGTGAAATGAGAGTTTATAACAACCATCTAATTCCTTAAATAATTGGTTGACGATCTTATTTATAACATAAAATTAACTGGAAATAAAGGATAAAGTGCAGATAAGCAAAACAAATAAACTACCGGAGTTCTCTCCTATTAGTTTGTGTAAGAGTCATCTTAAGATATCACTTTAAACAGGTGATTCTTCTCGCATTTGTGCCACCGGATGAACAACTCCTCACAGTATTGGCGATGGGAATCTAATGCTTGTTCCATCAAGGATGTGAATCTCTCTCGATCTCTACCAAGATGTGACTGGAGCACTTGACTAGACTGGTTCTTAACTATTGCAGCATAGCCCCAGCTTTGATTAGGTGTTCAAGCAACTGTCGCAACTGACTTGGCATTATGTCTGTCACCTTTTCTAATTTTTTGGCCCATGTTGAGTCTTTCTCAATGTGTGATTTGACTATGTCGTGCAAGTCGACAAATTCATTGGGTGTGTCGAACTCGGGGAGTCCGACATCCTTCATTGCCTTGTTGATTTTAACCCAATGTTTCAATAAGACCTGGCCCACTTCTCTTGGATTTCTCGTAGGGTTCCCCGATCCATTTTTCCCAAGACTGGCTGATTTATTTATACATCAAGACTACTTTTGTTCAATTCATCGTTGTGTTCTTCTTTGTCTCAGCTCGCTTGACCCGCATTCAATGTATTTGACTCTCCTCTCACGGCTTGCTACAACTCTCTGCACTAATCGCATCCACATATTTTCATCGCTGCAAGTGCCATGAGGGTGTCCTCTCAGAGCTTGGTTATCCTTGTTGTGAATAGGTGTCACTCGTCTGTGAACTTTCTGTAGGCCTCCTTTTGAATTCTCTTCTTAGGTACACCGCGACTTGTGTGGTGTCCTTGTAATACTTTTCCAAGTGGTGCAAATGTTCCAATTGCTTAAAGGTGATGACCATCTCCTTTTCATCTCTCTTTTTAGATATGTCCAGGATGGCATATGTAATTTCCATCCCTACATCGATAAATTCAGACATCTTGTTAGCATGTTCTGTGTTGATCAGATGTTCCTTGGTAGTGATGAGGATGGATCGATCTAAAGTGATCCTCCTCTTCTTGGTGGTTCTTTGGACTATAGCCTTCTTCCTCTTATCATAAGCTATGGCATGTATGTCGGCTACTTCGTCCATGGGTTTGAGAATCTGTTGATCCCCCCATGTGAGTGTGTTTCCAAAACCTCTTCTCATGTATACTTGTTCAAGGTTGGTTTCTTGAACTTCCTTGTTGTGCTCCGAAGGTCCAGCTTCTATCTGTCGCTCATCGGGGGTTTTAGTACCAAGTGAAATAGAGGCTTTCGGGATAAACTCGATACTTACTTGTTCATCAGTCATTGAAGCATCGATTTCCTATTGCGGGGATTCCTCATTTGGTTCGTCCGACCTTGACTCATCCTTTGGACTGTCTGTTCGGGTCTTTGACGCATCAGGCATCTTAGTTTCTAGGACACTCTTGACTTCTTTCTCTTTCTATGCGAGCTCTTGAATTTGGGCATCGGGAACAGAAAAATATGTTTTCTCGGGTCCCTTTTCTTATTCTATATGCATAGGGGTCCTAAGAGATACCTCTGGGCTTTCATCATCGTCATATATCTTTATCAGCTCACTTAAGGGTTTTGACGCATTGATCCTCTGTGATGCTTCGACAATATTTGGCTAAGCCGAAATGTCTTTCGGTGATCTGAATGGTGGCATTGTGAATTCAGGGTCATCTAACCTAGTAATTTCATCAAGGTTTATGAATTCAGGGTCGCCTAGTCTCATCTAGATTTCATTTGGGTTGTCATCAGGGAGCCTTGGCATATTTGTGATGTCCAAGTCATTTTGTAGTTGATCCATTATATGTTGCGCATTTTCCATCATGAGTAACACTCTCTCACATGAGTCTTAAGCCTCGGGGGAACTTTTGTCTTTTACCAAGCTTACCCGGGGAATTTATGCTACTTCTACCGCTACCTAGGAGGCTTCTTCTAGTTCTGCCATGCTTTCTTCCCTGGCCCTAAGGGATTCTTGAGCCAATTTTTCTATGATTTCTACCTGTTCACCCAGGCTCATGGATTTGAACTTGGTCATTATGGGGTCAACCATCCTTGCCACCACTTCCTCCCAATCTTAGGCATTTTCGGTGAAGACCTCATCTTCGAATTTGTCATGGGCGTATGTCCAGCAGGATGACACTTGTGATGCGTTCTTCAAGACTAAAACCCTTGGGTCATGTTTGTGGAAACAGTCGGTCTGGAATCAAAAATCCAATTGGCTCAGCCCTTCCTACTTGGCTTGAGCTATGTCTTTTACTAGGTAGAAACCTAGATGGAATCCATAAGGTATAAATGCTCGCATCTTATCTTTCACCAAAGTAGCATTGTATCCTTGTAGAATAGTTTGGTAGAATATCTCCCCTACTACTAGTTGATTAGGAACATGCACATGTAGGATATGAGATTCTCCAGTGGCACCGAATAGCCTAATGTAGGTATCGCATTCATCCAGATACCAGTGGCCAACCTTTGATATCATCTTTTTTGTCGTAGTCGATTGTCTTGGACACTCTTTCTTGAAAAGAATGAAATAAATGTGTGTGATGAATTCATCGCAGATGAGGGAGTAGGATTTTTTATACATGTTCTCCCATAAGACTCTGAAATATACATGGACTAGGAGTTTCGAGACGTTCCAACTCAATTTCATTCTGGCAAAAGAATTTCTAGCATAGATGACGTCTAATAAATAAGAATCCATGTAAAAGGATGGAGTCTCTCCTTCTTTCAACGTCTGATCCTGTTGTATGAAAAGACTCAGCTACTTGGAAATGATGGCACCCCAGTTAAAACCTCTCCCAGAAATGGCTACAGTATAATCTAGAGGCATCCAATCCTCTAAAAACCTGGAGAAATCTTTCTCCCCATACAACCGACAGATGAGGGCCATTAGATAGATATATGGCTCCCTTAAGTTGGTTGTTTGGTACCAGTAGGAGGTCTGATTGGTGTACATAAAATTTGACGATGAAATCGGTGTTCAATCACTCTTTAGGGTCTCTGAGCTTGTAATAATTCTGCACCTCTACCAGAAGGAAAACCCCGACACACTCGCCATTGTCATCATTGATCAGGAAATTATGTGTGTCTGTGTTTTTGATGAGCCATTGCAACAGTTATATACAAGGTAACATTGGGGTCCTTCTCACTACCATGTGCAAGTATCACAGTCAGACATTTGGAAAAACTTCATCGTCAAGATTTCTCATGTCGGGGTCGTTGTGCGGGGTATATTCTGGGAATTCTTCCTGACTAATCTTCTTGAAGAGTTCTCCCTAATGTGAGAGTACCACCTTGCCCCCTATGTTTTCCTCTGTGTCTCCAAAGGCCGAAGGTTGAGTGAAAATATTATTGGTGGATGTTATGATGACTAATTCTGGCCTTGGAGAAAATTCTAATTGTTTTGTTGGCCCTGGGGATGAGCCTTCTCCCACCTCTGGTTCCTTTAGCTTAGGCGCTCTTGGTGATTGCCTAGTGTTTGGATTTCTTGGAGGCATTGTTCCTCCAAATCAAACAATAAAATCCTTTAGGACCTCTGCAATGAGTGATATTGGATATTAACATATATATGAAGTGAAAACACAAAATCCAGACTAGTACATACCTGTAATGCTTCCTAAACTTTGTAGTTTGATACTCATATGGGGGGGATCGGAAGATTTTGAATTGCTCGTCTCGTTCTTCTAGATTCTCTGAAACTCCTTAGCACGTAGAGTAATCTTGTTTACAATGGCTCAAGAGGATTTAACAGAGAAGAACTTACCGGTCGTATCAACCAATTTATTCGGGTGATGAGTAAAATTCAAACAAATCTACCACTGAATCTCTGTAATTTAATTCATCACGGTTTGACGGTGGAGGCACGGAGGGTGATTTGTTGTATTGGTAAATTCAAACAGTCCTTTTGATTCATGCACGAATTAGCAACTAATGCGAGATTCAGAATTAATTAGTCCCTTAAATGCTCTGTATTGCAACGTATATAGCGCTAAAACTTCCCATCGTGTCTCTTTCCTAGTGGGTGGATCGGGGATTGACAAGGTGTAACAATTGTCTTCTTTGATATTATTCTACGAAAAACCTCTGATGCCGATCAATTTCATCGTACAGTGATGACAAGGAAAAACTAGCCTAGGAAACGTGGCAATGGAAACCGGTGACTTAGCTTACAAATATTAGTCGGAGTCGAGACCTTCCTCCAGGGGTGAATTCTTAAACTAAAGTTGGGATCGCCAATGTCGAAAAGGTGTCGGGGATCGGTGATTGGAGGTAAACCTATCTCGTAATTTCCTTTGGGTTAGCATCCTCAAAACTCTCGATGCCGAAAACACTTCGGAAGTCAGCGATTGGAGAAAAAATTTAGCGTGGTCCGAATGTTCGTGGAGATTTGGTCCTCTGATTTTGCTAAGCACGTCGGGTATCAACTATCGACGATATCATTTCTTTCTTCATTTAATGTTTACTCTTTTCACCTCTTACCGACGCCGAAGGGGATCGGTTGTTGGCAATATCCTTGTATGATGCTTGTCACGAAAGAAAACTTCCTTTTGCCAATGTCGATCGATGCTTGTCGACTRCGGTTTTTGAGTGACTTTCTTTCATCCTTTAATTCCTTCCAATTCTGAATCTTTGAGCACGTCAGGGGGAAGTGTTTTGGCTGCTGATTTCTTATTTAAGAGATAAGTCTTTTTTTTTAAATCATGAGTTTTCATAGATTCAAGAAAACATTGTGTTGGAACAAATATTGAAATTTTGGCTTTCGGTAGCTTAGAAAGAAAAAATTTATAGTGTTTAGCTACCGAAAGTGCAAACTTTTGGTAGCTTAAATCTCAGGTTTCATATGCCCTTAGTTGCCAAAAGTGTATCGGCCGAGACCAAGCATTCAAGAATCACACATCAAACCACATGGAGGAAGAGCTCACGAGGAGGCACGAAAAAAATGCAATAAATGGAAATAAAATCACTATATTAATGTTTCACACAAATGCCACGTCACCATTTCGGGCTTTCGGCCATCGGAGGTTCGACCAACGTAAAACGTTTAACCATTGTTCCGAAACCCGAAATCCTGAAATCCCGAAATCGGGTTTTGGGACTTTCGGTGGCTTACGACACTCTGAAATTTCACTGTTAGCCACCAAAAGCCAGGACTTTTGGGAGCTAAGATACATTTGTTTTTGACGTGTTAGCCACCGAAATCGCAGATTTTTCATATGCAATAAACTACCTCAGCAACAAATCCGTTTTCTCAGTCGTGCAGAGGTCGTTTTGCGTGCTCAAATGATTGATTGACATATACAGATCCTAATATTTCCATTGGTGAATTCATATTTTCATTTGGATCTTGGGAAGGCATTCAAAAGTCCCCCAAAAGATGAGGTTCGTTTTCAGAAATGTGGCGTTTTTTACTGTGTTGAGTCATCATTTTCAAATGATGATCCTGAGCGACTCGAATATCATTTTGAGAAAAGGTCGGAGGTTTGTGTGCCTAACACATCATAGATCAATAACCTCCCTCAGTTTTCCTACAGGTGTCACAGATTGGGATAATCGAATCCATCTCCAAGCCTTAATTTTTGGATCTCAGAATTTCTCTGTTTGACACATGTTTTTGAAAGGAAGATCTGAGGAAAATGGAAACGGAACTCAAGAAACAGAGAAAGGTTTTTGGTCAGAAAAAAAATATGAACAAAAACCTCTTTCATTTTATACACAGCTATCATGATTCGAGAGATAAAGAACCATAACCACAGCCCTAGTTTTCAGCAGTTCGGCCCATTTTCTATGGCAGAAAGTTTCTGAATTTGATGGTAACTATTGTTATCTTTTGGGAGGATTTCGACCTCAATACCTACATGAAATGCCTGTTCATTTCTAGAGTGATTTATTTTTGAATACAAATCATTTTTCAGTTATTCGAAAGGGGGAAGAAGACATATATTATTGTATCTTCTTGAAGAAAAAAGGGGGAACAACCCGAGAGCCTTTTGGAGGCTGGGTTTGTAATGCATTCATTTTCACCAAATATAGAACAGAATGACAAGAGATTATACACCTTGTCACTGTCTAATTCTGTCTTCTTCCTGTGTTATTGTTTCTGAAGTTTTCATCACTTCTCTTTCTTCCTTCCATTCATTAATTCAGCTTGTAATGGTTACAATTCAGTAATACTTCTGTTGTAGCTAATTTAAAGCATTCCTTAAAGTGCAGTTTTTCCTCTGTTTTTCCGTGAGTAGAACAAGACCTGCATCTTAATTTTTTTTCTTTATTTACAWGTTTTATTTGTTCATAKATTTTCCTCTGTCTTGCTATGAGTAAAACAAGACTTGTGTTCARATATTTGAAGTTTGGTGTTATTTCTTCCATTGAAATAAAGAATAGACCTATTAGAATTAGATACCTAACTCTTTGTTTTAGTCTTCTTCATMTCCTATCCTCTATCCATCTTCTTTATTGAATCAATTAGACAAACTATGTCACGCCTCTTCGTTTCTGATCTATAAATGAGTGAAGGGCCTATTTCACACCTAGTTCTAGAAGCCTCTTATGACTGATCAATCAATAAATTTTATTTCATTTAAAATGTGCTAAAGCTTGGCTCTATTATAGCCTAGAGTCAACTCTTGCGACAAGACTTTGGAAGACTTGATGAGAGTAAAAAATGATAATCAAAGGCAACATTTTTCATAATGAAGTCGAATTAGACAGTGCAAAAGATCAAGTGGTACCCAAAAAGTAAAATTCGACATAGGCGTTTTAGGGTGTGTTGAGTGCTCAAGAGGTAGCACCTATTGATTAAGACTCAAATTAACAACAATTCGAGATCAGTGGACTAATGAACCAATACACAGTCATGATTAAAGAAGAGTTAAATTATGAGAATTATGAATAAATAAACAAAAGGCTTAATGAAAAAATATTTAGAATTAATTAAATGAAAGGGTATAATGGTTCATTATTAAAAGACACATTGATTCAATGTCATACCTTTGGAATACTATATAAACATAAAGGTATGGTGAAATAAGTGTGCCTTGGTAGATTATATATAGATATATATATAATGTATTGAATGGAAGTTCATTCTATCAGGTTGGTGCATGTTTACAAGCTGAGTCTTTTTATGAGGGTTGGATTCCTCACATCTTAGTTGGATCTGAGATCAGGAAGTTGGGTCTTGTTATGAGGGTTGGATTCCTCATATCTCAGTTGGATCTGAGATCTACAAGTTGGGTCTTGTATCAAAGAGTTTGATCTCTCATATTCAGTTGAAGTTGAAGATATTAAAGGATTGAGTTTATTTGTATTCATTCAAGTTAAATAAATAAAAGAAAGATATTTTTTCTACTTCATACAGTTTATGTTACACATGTTTATGAATAATTAATTGAGATTCATATATATTATTAAGTTAATTAAATTAATATATGAAAGTATGAAAAGCAGTCAAAGTTTCAGACACCGATACACCCACCCCTCTTAGTGCCAAGTGTATATTTCAACAGTTTGTTATCAATAGATTTTCGTTATAAGTAGATTGTATAGCTAGTAATTTGATCTTGTCGAGTGGGACCCATCTTAAGTTGAACGCCAATACTTGTTATGACTCAAATCTAGTGGAGTTCTCGTGTAGTTAACCTATTGTTGAAACTAGGTACGTTTGTTTAATTTTTTTGAGAGTCGAATTACACCAACCAACTTCTGTTTGGAAATTTGAGGTAAGTCTCATCCCAAGGTAGTTGAGATTTGTGCATTGGAGCAAACGCATGCTTAAACTATTTATTTTGATGTATGCCAAAATCGGTGCCGAATATAGGATAATTTTCTTATTTTCTTATTAACGATTGGGTTATTACAACTCACCTTAGTTTATGTTATTGGTGAATTTATACTTAAAGCCTGTGAAATTTAATAGATTACACCAAGACAATTAATGACTAATACAATCAAGCTCAGAAATTCCTTGTATGGAGAAGTTAGGTCTGATAAT
>SNQJ01S0122533.1:41518-68388 GCA_010110895.2 Picea sitchensis | reverse complement strand
CTCAATGAAATGGTGCTAATGTGTTATTGCCAAGGAGTGAGTCCTTAAAACAATCTAAGAAGCATAAAATTACATGAAATTCCTTGAGAAAATGATGTTTCTTCATGGATTTTTATAGCATAGCATTGGGTGATTATGTAACCCCTTTGAGGTGTGAAAAAGGGCTCTTTAGGGCTCAATTAGGTCTTTGACCAGCCTGCCATGCGGATTCAGCTCAGATTTGGGGTCAAATTGGCTTGGGAGATGATCCATAAGTGGTTGGAAGGCCGACCAATTTCAATAAATGCGTCGTTTAGCAGGTGCGCGGGTTTTTGCGCCAACAACCGCGCGTCGTGCGCGCATGCACGCATTGTACGTTCCTGTTCCACGCATATGTGCGCGCACCCAACTTCTGTAAAGCGCCCTTTGATTTTTGGTTACTTTGTATAGTTTTTGACCCTTTTGTAATGCTGTGAAACTAATTCAGTTCCATGAATGACCTCATTCCTGTTTTGACGATGCTGAGTTCTTGTCGCCATGTGCGGACGAAATTTCAGTGATAACAACTGGCATTGACTTTTCTAGAGACCTGGATATTGTTGTTCCTCCCAGAACAGTGCGAGGAGAGTTGGGTAAGTTTTTAATTTTCATAGTTTTTGACTTTCACTTGATTTTATATACATCATTTTTTTTTGTGTACCATAGTATCTGACAATGATTTGTTTGTTATGTGAAGATGTGGGACCAGTGTGTCCAACTAATTTTGCGAGGACTAGATGATCTCCTTGTCTAGAGGCGGGAGTAGCCGAAGCCGTTGGACTAGCAGGAGCAGCAGGGGGGCCTCAACCTAGGGAGGTTGAGATAGTTTTGAGGTGGGTAGAGAAGAACCTTACCGCTCTTACTCGTGTTGTGCCTATGGAAGAGATTGAGGATCTGCCACCCTCTATGCAACCTCACATAGTTGGGGTGCCATGGACTTGGGTCCAAATTTTTCGGCATTTGGAAAATGTTGTTGTACACTATGGCCGGGCCAACAATGATGTGAGTGGGAAATTCCACTTATGGACTTAGAATTTAAGGGCTCTAATCATGCATGAAGAAAATGACCATTTAAAGGCCTCTACTTTTTCCTATTCTCCCAACACAAAACCCCACATTCATGTAATACAAAGGTGCAAACATGATTAGGTAACTCTACCTTAAATCCTTTGTTTGATGTCGATCCCTTCTCTTTCACTCGCTCCTTGATTGCAAGCCTCCTCCCAAAGATGACCTTCATTCACACATGGACAAATAGAGAGATGCAAACATGCATTTCATATACTGATTGTTGGGTTAGATGTGATAATATCATAAAATAAATACACAATTTGAACACATGATATGGTGGGGCGAAAAAAGTATTCCTTTTTGTATTAATCTTCACAAAAGTAAACTTACAATATGTGGCTGACACTGCTCCTCAAACTTGGTCCTGGGCTCCTCTTCACAATGCACCAACTACTCAACCTCACAAAACAATTGCAGGGAATTGGAGCAAAGGGGGGATAAATTTGGGCAGAGTTTCTATACTCTTCTTCTTCTCTTTCAAATGGGACCCCTAGCCCTTCTTTTATAAGTAGTTATCTGGTTGAACGACTGGCCATAGGCAGTCAAATGATTTTAACAATTTCCTGAAACTCTATTTCCCATATGAAACTTTCCATTTTTCATGCTTTTGTCAGTATACGTGGGTTGTAGAAGGCCTGCATGCATATGCATGAGTGCACACGTGGGATGTAGAAGGCCAGGGCATGTATGGCTCAAAAAGAGGGATTTTTAGAAAAGCTTGGCTCAAGAAATTGGCAACTAGTAGGGCTAGAGTCCAGGTATGTAGGCTGGGTGCAAATTAGGCTTATAACAGATGCCCCCTAAAGTGTGAGGTTAGAAGAGCATATGATGGCTGAAATACTTTACCAATCTTTATCAACGTGCCAAGTGAGTGAACCCAGAAACCAGTATTCGGGAGCTGCCATCTGCAAAATAAAAATTTGTCTCATTGAGGTGGGCATACCCATGCTCGGAATAAAAACTAAAATCATGGCCGCCAATCAAATACACTGCAGATCCATGTCATATAACTATATAAAGTATAGCCATGAGCAATACACAACAGATCTACATCTCAAAATCAAAATATATACATGTACAGTATCCATCTTCAAGAAGCTAAGTGTCGTCTGATGGCTGGAGATGATGCTTTAAGAGCTTGAGCAACAACTTCAAGATCTTCAAAACTCTGGTAAGAGTGTAATGTGAGTATACAAATTCACTACCCAAAGGTCTTCAACAACTCATCGTGAATAGACAAGAGGATCTCAGTGATCAGACAAATAACTTCATTGATTTTGAACAAGGATTTAATTGATATTTTATGATGGCCAGGCATGGAGACAAGAAACAAACTATAGAAAGGTTGACACAAGCTTGGTAAAAAAAATAATTCTCCTTTGGACAGTAGCATGACAAATGATGAGACTCAGGAAACATGATATTGACATAAGTTGACGATGTAGGAGGCAATGCCAACTCTCCATATGTTTGGAAGAATAAAAAAAAGGAGGACACATCTCTATGAGAACAAATTTCCAAGGTCGTACTAAATCCCAGATCTTTGACAAACAAACAAAAAGATGTGCTTTGTCCAAGGGTGACTCATTGTGTTGCCAACAAAAAGAAAATACTTTTCCCTTCCTCTTTTTGGTGTATATTTGATTTTTTTGTCTTTTTTCAATATTTTTGTAAAGCTTTTGAAAAAAGAATAAAAGAATGTTACGTTACAAAGGAGGAACAAGTGTCGCTAACATACTAGTTCTAGGTGCAAGGAACACACTGATTCCTAGAGAAAGGGGACATATGCAGAAAGGGGACACTCGGAAAAAACCTCCATGGGCCAAAGGTTTCAAGACACAGAGTCAAAGTGCTACAGCGCTTGCGTATAAGGCATTCTTCACATGGTTTAGTTGGGAGCAACATGGAGCCAGAATTAGGACAAAGAAATGGATATGTGAATGCAATTAGTAAGACAAACAATGGTAACATCCTTCGATGTAAGTTTAATGAGCCCAGAGAAGGTAAGCTCGACTAGTTTTTCATTTTTAGAGAGTCTAAGAAAGTGTAAAAGAAGACTCCTGTGGGTTACGTTTTTTAAAGATAGTCTAGTCAGCTCGAAAAAAGGGGTAAACTAGCATTGTCTAGACATCTATTCAAAACCATTTTAAGGAGTCTAATAAAGACAAGGTCACTCGACAATTTGTTTATTTTTAAGGAGTCTGAAAAAATCTTAACTATGGTCTCTGTAAAGGTTGTTCTTCTTGTCCATTTTAACGAGTGTGAAGAAACAAGTTCACTTGGTGATCTTTTCAATTTTAGGGAGTCTAAAAAGAGCTTAACTATGGACTCAGTGGGGGTGCCTTTTTCGTAAATTTAGTCCCTCGGGCCCAAAAAAAGGGGTAAAATTATACCTGCGGATACTCTTCTAGAGAACTGGAGTTCCTAGAGTATACCTTTGTGTTGTGGGGTATTCTACCCTACAGACTAACAAGATAGGTTTTTGAGCTTGTACGCAGATCATGACCCTTAAGATTTAACTTTTAACCTTCTACCCAAAATCTCAACCCCTTTTCTCATGCAAACATGGGAAGAATCGAATCACCTCTTTACCGATGATTGAAGTAGATCCTCTGTTGAGCCTTTGTTTCCTCGCTGCTGCTCCTTCCACAAAGCTTCCTGCAATCAAATCGAGACTACACATGCATGCTACTGATATACTAGAGGGTTAGAAATAAAACATAAATCAAATAACATAGATGAGATTCATGTACTTGGGATGGGAAAAGCATCTTTTTCATTAGTCTCAAAAATGAATCACTTACAATGAGTTCTGAGACCGGCCACCATTCCTCGATCCTGATCCTGGGCTCCTCCTCTTCTTTTGTCCTCCAACTGCTGCAGCATGAATTTCTCCTGAAGCTNTTCTTTTGTCCTCCAACTGCTGCAGCATGAATTTCTCCTGAAGCTTGAGGCAAAGCTAAAGGGTTGGGACAATAATGGACTTGGCAATTTGGCAGAGTTTCTTTGCTATGATTTTTTTTCTCCTTGAATAGTACCCCTACCCCGCCTTTTATAGGCTAGAAGGAGCTAGGGTTTTAGGCGAACTCCCGGCCATGCATGGCGAAGAGTTCCAGTTAACTGACAAAAAGCCTCGTGTCCTGACGGAAATTTTCCTGATTTCTTGCTTTGTTAGGTACCCGCGGGCTGTAGTGGGTTAGCCCGCGGATACCCACGTGCAGTAGAAGGTCAGAAAGCGGTCACCTGCGCCCAGTGAAAGGTTAGGGCGCGGATCCCTTGATTTAAGTGGTTTTTTTAGGATTTGTTCAACATGGCTTTGGCTAGGAAGAGGCATGAGTTGGCCTGATGCCAGGTAAACCTGTGTGGTGCATTTTTGGGTTATAACACTTTGTTCATACAGTTGACCATCTAGACCGAAAAAGGGGTAAACTATCGTCGGTCAAACGTGCCTTCAAATTTTAGTTTAACAAGCGTGAAAGATAACAGATCGCTTGACAATATTTTCATGTTTTTAGGGTATGAAAAGGGCTTAAAACAAGACTCGTAGGGGGCTATGAATTATGTATGAAACGAGTTCAGGTAGAGCCCACTGCTAGGCTCAGACCAAGAGTCTCTTCGATAGTCAGCTTGGGAAGTCTCCCAAAAGGGAAGAAAACACAAACCACAGTGTAAGTCCTCCAATAGTATTGAAATCATAGTCATGGATTCAAGGATAGCCTCATTTGAAGGCAATTCAAAATCCAAGAAATCATACAAACGAGGGTCAACAGTCCCAAAGGGTGAAGTAAAATGACCACACTCCATATGACGATGGAGTTTCTGGCCAGGACTGGCAAAGTCTATCAGTGAAGAGTCACAAGCACGAGGGCTTGAGGATCTACAAACAACGAGATCAGACTCAGAAGGATACTCAAGCCCACTTGGATCAAGAGGGGGAAGCAAGGGCTCCCATTCCCCCATTGGATAAATGAATGGATCAATTGTTGATTCCAAGTCTCGAGAAGGAAAACATGATTACAGAGGTTCCTTCTCAGAAGCAATCGGACATCGAGGATAAGACGCCACATAATTAACCCGTGGCTGGGTGGAGTCTACACAAATAGTAGGAACATATAAAGGGGCAGCCTGAACTAACGCTGAATTAGGATGGTGATTATCAGATTCAAGCTGGTCAATAGCGACAATGCTTCCATTGTGAGGGAAATGCATCACCCAGAAAAGCGTAGATACCATAGCATTCATAGCATATACATAATCACTCCTGAGAAGCATATTGAAATCTAACAGGCCTTGCACCACTATAACATCGACACAGACAATATTCCCACCTAACAAAATATGTAACTAAGGAAGAACCCCCAAATATTCACTAGGACATTTGTCAAAAGCCAACATTTCATGCGAAGAAGACACAAGATCGGGAGATCCCAAGACTTTCTAAACCGAGGAGGATAAAATACTTGCAGAGGATCCTTCATCCATGATACATCGATAAATGTTTGATGAATTAACTTCAAACCTTATTTGAAAAGGTGCAGAAGAAGGTAGATGAGGCTCAACATGATCATTCCAATCAAAGGAAACCATCCTAGGGCTTGGAGGGGGTGTTCTCGGAACGAGTGGAATGCCCCCTTGTTATGAAAATACTGAACCAGAATCGCTAAAAACATAGTCAATAGAAACGTCACTCCCTAAAAGAAGAGTGGTATCATCCGATGGATGCATTGGCATGACCACTTTTGCAACCAATGGATGAATAGGTTGTGGGACTACATGGTCTAAAGGCACCTCACCCCCCAAAAGAGGAGTGGGATCAGTCGATGACTGGATCAACATGACCACTTTTTCAACCAATGGTTGAATATGCTATGGGACTATATGGTCTAAAGGCACCTCACCCCCCAAAAGAAGAGTGGGATAAGCCAATGACTGCGTCAGCATGACCACTTTCACAACTAATGGTTGAATAGGCTGTGAGACTACATGGTCTAAAGGCACCTCACCCCCCAAAAGAGTAGTGGTATTAGCCGATGACTGCATAGGCATGACCACTTTCACAACCAATGGCTAAATAGGTTGTGAGACTACATGGTATAAAGATACCTCACCCCCTAGAAGAGGAGTGGGATCAGCTAATGACTGCATCAACATGACTACTTTCTCAACCAATGGTTGAATAGGCTGAGAGACTACAATGTCTAAGGGCACCTCACCCCCCAAAAGAGGAGTGGGATCAGATGATGACTGCATCGACGTGACCATTTTCACAACCAAAGGTTGAATATACCGTGAGGAAACCTGAGAAGACTCAGAATCATAAGAGCTTGCAGACAGGGACCACAATCTTTGTACCTCTGGAATGCCAGGGCATATATGAGTAAGGTGATCTCCCTTGCAAAGATTACAAGGGAACTTAGGTTTACGTCCTATCCATTTAGGTTTATCAATAGAATCAATGCCCCCAACATGAATAGAGGTAGTTGGTTGCACATCTCCAACATGACTTGCAAAGGTTAGTGATGGGTCGATAACATGACTCGTAGAGGCTATAGACCTATTACCAGTATGTCTATCAGTGATTGGACTTTTTCCCCCAGTATGACTTGCAGAGAGTGGGTGCATGCCCCCAACATAACTTGCAAAGGATGGGTGTTGGTCTTCAACGTGACTTGTAGAGGTTGTCGACCTATCTCCAACATGACTCGCAATGGTTGGTTATTTCTTCTTCCTATTCTTCCTCTTTCTATTTCATTTAGACTTCCGGTTACTAGTAACTATACTTTCACCAGATGTGGGAGAAGGAGGAGGAGAAGACTTTGTTGACTAAGAAACATAAACAGGGTGCCCATGACTTAAGGTGCTTAACTTAGAAGCGTCAAGAGCATTCAGGACATTTGGAATGGTACCCAACTAAATCGATAATCCCACATTCAACCTAGGAATGTACAAAGTGGCCATCAAAGGGACACCAACATTTTCAAAGAAGAGAAAAGCACAAGAATCCCCTTGTGAAGGGGCTCCTTGGTTGGTGTCATTGGGGAGTTTAGCCATGAATATATTATGCATAGGTTATCCCCTTGCGGGATCATTCAAGTCCGTAAAAGTCTCACACACTGACTTTGAAGAACCAGTGTTATCAAAACAACGCCGATAAAGAGGCAGCTCCACGTTTCTAAGAGGAAGACTAAAAATTCCTCTCAACCGGTGGAGTGGGCGGTCTACCACCCTAGGTCAGAGACCCAAAGCCACAACTGACTAACTCACTATGGAAAACTAGGGAGCACAGAGCACACACTAAAATTTCCTAAAGGAAAATCAAGCAAACGACTAACTAGTTGGAAGAACAGTTACACTAACAAACACTAGAGAAACTTACCAGTGCAAGTTCAACAAGAATACGGAAGAAGCCTCTAGGTATACTCTGCAAAGTGTGGCCCAATGTCTACCCTAGGTACCGGGGTATACCCCCATAGTCACTTGTGTAAGTCCCTAAAATAAAGGCAACTAAGTTACCAGCATGCGAACAATCACCAGGTGGGTATAGTCAACAGTCGGGTGGACTGCAATGAGCAGGGTATCAAGCCCGAAACCTATCAAGGTTATCAAAAGAAAGTGTTTCAAAAGACAACTGAGGACCTCGAATGGATTCGAGACCCACGAAGCTCCATGGCAAGTGCTATCGATGGAATCCCAGGATAAGCCCTCTATATGTGTTCCCCACTACGTTTGGTTCAGCTTTGGAAGGGTTATCTCCACTACCTTTCCACACGTGACCTCGTGTTTAGCCCCTGTGTTAGAGGTGGGGTCCTAGATAACTTCCACATTATTGGACTTCTACACTCCCTAACTCATACTCCAATGTTTGATTTAATTGCCTTGAAGAGTTTCCTCTCCAACCTAATTCAAGGCCCTAACCCTAAACTAGTTGATGGACCCTACACACATAAAAGTATAATTATTTTTAATTAGCATTCTTTTTAAGGCTTGATTTACTCAAAAGGTGTGGTAGTGTAACTGATGTTGTTAAGAATCTTGCAAAAAAAAGAAATGATAAGAACACTAGCAAAGAAGGATTATCTTTCTTATTTTTCTTTTGAAATGCTTTTAATATGAGAAGAAAACACAACACTATGTTAATTTCTTTTTCTTTTTCAAATAACAATGTAAGCCAAATGCTAAGAAAGAAACAAAACTAACAGGATAATTTTTTTTTTTATATATATTTTCTTCCAATCAAAGAAGAAGTAACAAAATATTCTAAAAGAAACTGATGAATGCAGGATTCATGACCCCCCCAAAATATTCTCAAAATTTCAAGCTAAAAATAAGTTAAAAAGCTAAGAAACAGAGGAAATCTTTTAATTAAAAAGAAAGCTATGTTGGAGTCCAACCTAGGCTAAAACTACTATGATAGAGACTATAATCGGACAAGAAAATCCCTAAAAAAATGACTCTTGACAGGAAAGAGGATGACTGCCTCTTCAAAAAATTTTATAGACAGACACGTGATTGTCACTTCAATAGCCAGCATATGCACGTAGGCTATCCAAGGGTAGGGCATGTATGCACACGTGTAGGCCCACGACAGGCCGTGTGTGCCTATGTTTCTCCTCAAAAAAGAAATACAAGCAACTAAGCTTAGGCAGGGAATACTGGTATTGAAAACCAAAACCTCTTAAAGGTGAAAAAACTTACTTTGACAAAGAAGGGGAAAGAAAAATTTAGCAAAACAAAGCTAATCCTGAGGATTTTACCTGACTATGGATTGTTCAATCAGAGACCTAGAAGGACCTATAATATCCCTAAGAAGGATCAATTTTGTAGGGGAGAGGATGATTGCCTCTTCCTGAGAAGGATTTCCTGGGTTCTCAGACACACATCTAGCACTTCATCAGGAGGCGTACATACGTGGGTTGACTAAGGGCAAGGCACGTGCATATGTGTGTTTTCCCACTACAGGGCATGTATGCCTCTTAAGACTCTCAAAAATA
This sequence comes from Picea sitchensis, assembly GCA_010110895.2. Taxonomy (NCBI): domain Eukaryota; kingdom Viridiplantae; phylum Streptophyta; class Pinopsida; order Pinales; family Pinaceae; genus Picea; species Picea sitchensis. Next base: position 59,308 of record SNQJ01S0122533.1, on the reverse strand, counting down.
GAAAATAAATAGTCTGGTAAGAAGAGCAGGGAAGACTGGTATTGAGAACCAAAACCCCTGAACACTCAGACTTCTTGCAGAAACTCAAAAAAGGCAGTAAAACCAATTTCGAAATACCCAATAAAAAATCCCCAAAGAACCCTAGACACCCTCGAGTGGAGTCGCCAATTCTGACGTGAGTGGGAAATCTCACTTATGGACTTAGAATTTAAGGGCTCTAATTATGCATGCATAAAATGACCATTTAAAGGCCTCTACTTTTTCCTTATCTCCCAACACAAAACCCCACATTCATGCAATACAAAGGTGAAAACAAGATTAGGTAACTATACCTTAATACCTTCATTTGATGTCGATCCCTTCGCTTTCACTCGCTCCTTGACTGCAAGCCTCCTCCCAAAGTTGACCTGCATTCACACATGGACAAATAGAGAGTTGCAAACATGCATTTCATATGCTAATTGTTGGGTTAGATGTGACAATATTATAAAATAAATACACAATTTGAACACATGATATGGTGGGACAAAAAAAGTATTCCTTTTTGTATTAATCTTCACAAAAGTAAACTTACAATATGTGGCCGACACTGCTCCTCGAACCTAGTCCTGGGCTCCTCTTCACAATGCACCAACTACTCAACCTCACAATACAATTGCAGGAAATTGGAGCAAAGGGGGGATAAATTTGGGCAGAGTTTCTATATTCTTATTCTTCTCTTTCAAATGGGACCCCTACCCCTTCTTTTATAGGTAGTTATCTGGTTAAATGACTAGCCATAGGCAGTGAAACGGTTTTAGCAATTTTCCGAAACTCTATTTCCCATCTGCAACTTTCCATTTTTTGTTCTTTTGTCAGTATACGTGGGATATAGAAGGCCTACATGCGTATGCATGAGTGCACACATGGGCTGTAGAAGGCCAGGGAAGGTATGGTTGAAAAAGAGGGGTTTTTAGAAGAGCTTGGCTTAAGAAAATGGCAACTAGTAGGGCCAAAGGCTAGGTATGCAAGTTGGGTGCATATTAGGCTTATAACAAATAGGGCCCACCCTTAGCTAGGTTGGATTGTTTATGTGCCGTGAGCACATTTGTACATTTTTTAGGGCATGAGCCCTGTGACTCCTACTGTGTATATTTTTTAGGCATTCGTGCCCACACTGTACTCTTGATACATGTTTCAACATATATATATATATATGGCTCTTTTTGTCTTTTAATTATTTATGGATTATGCTACAAATATACTACATGTGTGTGTGTGTGTGTGTGTGTGTGTGTGTGTGTGTGTGTGTGTGTGTTTTATCTTTACATGTGTGAAAAATGCCAATCTAATATATGATTAGCTAGAGTATCAGCGATGTGATTTAATCTCCTAGGAACATGAATGTAAGTAATGTAATAAAAACTTCGTTCTAAGAGACATACCCTAAGGAACCGTCGGTGTAGGGAAGGGTCACAAACACGTCAAACACCATTTAATTGAGACACAACCAGTTGAGCATCTAAGTAAACCCGGAGGCAAGAGATACCATGCAACAAAGCATCACGAAGAAACTATATGACAGCGTTGTATTTGGCAACATTATTTGTAGCATTACCTAAACATATACCTTTTAAGGGTAGCAACTAGCCTTGAAGTGTAAAAATCACCCAAGCTACGGAAGCAAGCCTCTGAGTGTGTCGACTAGAACTTTCCGCAAACCTCACAAAAACCTCTGATTCACTTGACATTTTCCACAGTGAAAAGAATGCCATCAACAACGACACTTACATAAATGAAAAAGACAAAAAGTAAGAAAAACAAACATACAAAGACTATACATATGTTACAAGAAGTCACTGAAGGTGACCCACCTATGAGTAATACTTCTTGAGGTAGAGCCCATTTCTAGGCTCAGCCAAAATGTTTCCCTCAAAGTCAACCAGATGATAAGCACCTTTCTTAAGAACCTCTTTAACAATGAATGGTATGAACCACATGGGTTTGAACTTGCCTGTCCCTAGGGGATCCTTATCTTGGTCATAGACTGGGACAAGTTCACCTTCAAAGAAAATCCTAGGGAAAACAGACCGATCATAATGACACTTAACTTTTTGTTTGTGAGCCTCATTGGCCAAGGTTGCGTCTCGACATTTCTCATCGAGCTGTTTGAGATGTAATAACCGCTCTTCAAGCAGTGAAGTGTCTGGCAATAACTGTACTACCAATTTTAAAGACAGGATCTGACATTCTATGGGTAAAACTATGTCCAACCCATAGATGAGTTGAAAAGGTGAGAAACTGGTTGCAGTCTTAACAGACGTTCTGTAGGCCCATAATGCAGAGTACAACATAAAATGCCAATTTGATTTGGTTGAATTGATCGTTCGCTGTAAAATAGTCTTGAGGGACTTATTCATAGCTTCTACCTGACCATTCGCTTGAGGGTAGTAAGGTGACAAATTTTCTTGCCTCAAACCAAGCTTTGATGTTAACTCAGTCATATTTTATTCTGGAAGTGACTGTCATGGTCAATGCCAATCTCTCTTGGGATGTCGACCCTTTCTATAATCTGGTGGAACAAAAAGAGAGTTATTGTCTCTCCATCATCCTTGAACATTGGCATAGTTTCAACCCACTTCGTAAAGTAGTCTACTGCTACAATGATATAATGGTGCCCCCTTGTTGAAGTGGGGTTGCATGTAGTGTAATCAATCCCCCACTTGGTGAAAGGACCAGGGTGTGCCCTCATCTTCAGAGAGAAGATTTGACACAGGTGTCACTTCTTGACCGATTCAACACAATCTTTGATTAATGTCATCTAGAAGTAACCGACACGTAATATCTTTTGGGTTGTTTCCAACATAGACATATGGCCGCCACATGCTCCAGTGTGGCAATCGTTAAGGATAATTTCTTCTTCTTCATGAGTGAGACATCGACGAAGGATGGAATCTATGCCTCGACGATACAATGTGTCTTCGATTATAAGATAGTTCTTGGCTTGCTGGTGTATATGGATATGCTCATCATGAGAAGAAGAGGCGGGGCACTTCAAAGTCTGGAGATAGACAAGTATATCTCCATACCAGGGGTCCGAAGACACGATCAAAAACATGTCTCCTTTAATAGGTGACTCTTCGGGCATACCATCACCTGACTCAACCGGAAGTTCCTATATGATTTCCGAAAATACCATTGACTTTTTGGATTTTGCCGAAACAAAATCTAAGTCAAATTCTTGGAGGACAACTATCCATATACTGATCTTTACAGCAATTAATCTTCATGTCAACACGTATTGAAATGGATCCACAAAGACAATGAAAATGGTCTTGCGAAACAAGATATAATGATGGAACCGTTGGACAACATGAAATGATTCTAACGCAAGTTTTTCAACGTGGGAATAATTAAGTTCTGGTCCAACCAGGCCTCGATTCAGATAATAGATCACACACTCTGAAAGCACATCATCCTCCTGAACCAAAACCATACCGATGGTCGACTCTGCTACAACTAAGTACAATAAGAAATCTTTAATATAATTGGGTGGCCAAAGTAGAGGGGCAGATGTGAGGGCATGTTTCAAAGCATCAAACGAGCATTGAGCAGCTTCATCCCAATGAAAAGGGACGTCCTTCTTGAGTAAATACATAAATCCCTTTGTGATCTTGGCATAGTTTGCGATGAAACGCCATAAGAAGTTCACTTTTCCCTGCAAACTCTAAAGTTGAAGGATCATGCACGGGGGAGGAAACTGAACTATTGCCTCAACCTTGAGAGGATCAACCATGATCCCCATTGTCGAAACTATGAAACATAGTAGATGACCAGATGTAATGCATAAATTGCACTTGTTTGGAGTCAAGCAAATACGGTAGTAGTGACATCGCTCAAAGATGAGTCTGAGGTGCGTAGGATGATCAAATCTCTTACAATATCGTGATGCTATGTCATCAAGGTAAGCCTCAACTATATGTTTGAGATCATGGAAAGGGAAAGACATGGCCTGCTGAAAGGTAGCTCCAGCATTTTTCAGACCAAAAGGAACTTTTCGATAAGCGAATGTACCCCACGGACAAATGAAAATGGTTTTGTGTTGGTATTCTAGTTTTATATGTATCTGATTGTAGCCTGAAAACCCATCCATGAAAGAAAAGGCCTTGCATCCTGTGCATTCATCGACTATCTGGTCAATAAATGGTGTGGGGAAATTATCCTTTGGACAAGCCTTATTCAAATCATAGAAGTCTGTACAAACGTGAATCGTACCCTGTTTCTTATCAACTAGAACGGGGCTTGACATCCATTGAGTCAAGTGAATGGGGTAGATAAAACCTGCCTTAAGCAGCTTCTCTACTTCAACTTTGATAGTTGTTTCTTTCCTAGGATTGACTGGATGAAGCTTTTTCCAGACCGGCTTAGCTTTAGGATAAAACGTGATTTCCTGTTTGAAAATTCTTGGATCTATGCCTCGCATTTCCTCATAAGACCAGGCAAAAACATCACATAATTCTTTAAATAAGTCTATGTAGATTTGAATATCTTCAGGCGAGAAATAAGCTCTGACGAGGACATTCTCTGCAATGCCAGGGGTTCTAGAGATATCAATAGGTATCGTTTCAGTGATGGCTTCCATATTACCCTCGGCATAAACTGTGTGCATAGCCAAGGGATTGATATGACAAGACCTATCTCCAGTCATAGTCAAAGTGAATTATTCTGCTTCAATTCTTCTTAACTCTGGGAGGAAGTAAGATCTGTGATGGACATCATCCTAGGTTTTGTCCTGACTAGTCATTTCCTCTATGATTGCTTCGTCAGAGGGCAGGACTAAGTATAAATAATTGGTATCAACAAGGGAACCTCGAGTCCAAGTAGGCCCTGAAATTGAAACTAACTCTTGCACGGGAGTCGGATCAGGGTTGGAGGAAGATTGCTAGACTATAGAGTACACAACTTCTTCTACGGAAAAGGGCATGGCCATGCCATGGTGCCCTGTCCCTTCCATCGTTATTGATGGGGAAGGAAGAGTCCATGGATCATGAGAGTAAGTCATATGAAACGATGAGACTTGAAAAATCTCAACCTTAGGCTGGTTTGACATGAACTTAATATTTCCAGGAGGGGGCGAGTAAATGAAAGTACCCATCAAGGGTGGGCACAAACCAACCCCTATGTTGACGATGTTGGGTTGATGGTTATCGATCATCGAGACTGTGGATGCTCCTGATGAAGGGTCAGGTAAGGAGAAACACAATAGATCAATGGTCACTATCCGGTCCTCTTGTGTAAACAAAAAGACCCGGAAAACAATACCAACCACTGCTTGCATAGCATAAGTCCAACTCCTTCTTAACATAAGATTATAGTTGAGCTAAGCATCAACTACTTCAAGTTCGAAGCACATGGTTTTCCTCCTTAACTGCATGGAGAAAGAGGGAATGATTCCATGTGGTCGAAAAGAATGACCTTCGAAAGAGGTAAGAAGAGTTGGTGACGGAGACAAAATGGGCTATCCTATGGCTTTCCAACATGCTAAAGAAATTACGCATGTCGAGACACCCTCATCAACCACTGTGTGGAAAATGTTCCATGTAAAAGTTTTTGTGGTATAAGCCACTACTATTTGAAATGCAATGTGGTAAGGGAGACGTGGTTTTAAGTTGGTAGTATCAAGCATGATCATGCCTAGATTACAAGTCTTGACAGATCCTAAAGAGTCTAACAGAGCCTTTCTATGGGAAGGGAAACTCTAGAGGACTTCCAAAGAAGACATCGCACAAGGGTTTTGTGACAAATCCTCCACCACAGAGTAGTTCTGGGTGGCCTTTGCGTTCGAGTTGTGAGAAGATTTTTTGAACACACCTTTTGGGATGCGTGTCATTGTTTTTCCCAATGTCTTCTCACTATGGAGAGGAAGTGGGGGCATCTCATCTTATTTACTCTTCTCATAGGATCTAGGCATTCTATAATCATGTTCTCTTGTTGATATGTATGCATCACCTTTCATCATATACACATTCACGGATGAAGGATTACTCGAAGATAGAGGAGGTCCTTAACTGCCCCCTTCCATGCTCACCGAGGCTTGAGTTAAATTTTTCCCATGTTGGAATGGGTTCATTAACACAATAGGCTATTGTTGTGCCAATAACCTTTGGGCCTCCGCGAGCCGAGGGCACTGATAAGTTGGGTGGTCTTCCATGCACAGATTACACCGATACTTTGAATTCTTCTTTTTAGTGTTGCCCCTGCCAGCATTATTGGTAGGTTTCTTATCCCCCTTACCCTTCCTTTGTTGTTTCTTCTTCCCATCGGGCTGGTGGTTGGCCTTCGAGTTTTTCGATTGTATGTTCTGTACATCTGACATTTGGATAGGGGGAGAAGTTGGACCTGTGGTCTAGCTGGCCTTTGTTTGTTGTATCGACAATTGTTGTAATTGTTTTGATAGTCGATCAACAAAATTAGCTTGTGTTGAACCGACAATACCATCAACATGTGGTCCAACTCCCTGTTTGGTTTTGTCAAGAATTGACCTAGGTGCATCTGGCAAGATTTCATAAAGTGGGTTAGACTGCGAGTAAATCAGATCAAGCTGTTGAGTTCTCATTATCGTGTCTTATTCAGAAAAGACTCCCGATGTCGCTACATATTTGGATAACTAGGGTACCAAAGACTTAAGGAACCACTCTATAAAAAATTCTGGTGGGATCGATACTTTTATCAAACTCTTCCAGTGTCTCCATTCTCGCATGTGATCAGAGATATGGATGGTCTTGGTCTTCTCAAAATTGGACAGCACTTCGGTGTCAATATTGTATCTCACAGGTAATTGGAAATGGTTTAAGAAAGCCATTGCCAATTTGCCAAAGGAAGAGTATCTTGAGTGGTCGAGTTCAATGTACCATTTCACAGCACTCCCTATGAGAGTGCATTGAAACAAGAACAACTAGACAGAGTCATCTTTCAATGAGTTATACAAGCACCGAAGATGAAAAGTAATCACATGATCACCTAGATCTTCGTTATGTTTGGCTTCGAACTTGGGAATGTCCGAAGGAAACTTGGTCGACATAGGAGGCCAACGTGGATCATGATAGATGGGGTCATTCAACAACCTTGTTAAGTCAGGAAAATGCAAAGTTTCTAGGAATGGTAGTTTGGGCTGCTGATTATGACCATAAAAAAAGGGACCTAGATTTTGACTGGCACCAGGTTGCTAGGAAAATTTTGGCTACTGGCCAAGATTCTGGAAAAAACCTTGTCTAGGACCAGTGTATGGATTATGCGCTTGTTGAGGCATCATCGACTAACTTTTGTAGAAGGACAAATGAGGTTGGGCTTGCATTGCAGTCCAAATATTTGGAGAGGGGATGCCCCCTGCCGACTTGACGTGAATAGGTGTTGAACCTTGTCCGAGGTTCCAATGACTTTGGAAAGGGTTGCTCCCTGTCGACATCCATGATGAGGAAGATGATCCTTGCCAAGGATTCCAAGGTCCTTGGGGGGAAGGGATTCCTGGGTTTTCCCCCTGTGCAGGAATAGTACCCTACATAGGATTCGGTTTTCCATAACCAGGGTTTCCCCCGGTGGAGAAATCAGCGGACGAGAAAGCATTGTTAGCAAATGCATTGAATAAAGAGAATGGTGTCAAACCTACCGACTAACTATTAGAAGGTAGTCCTTTACTACTCACTCCATACAAACCATAGTTAATGCTTGGCCCAACAAATTATTGGTGAGAACCTTCGAGTGTAGGGAATGAAGGAGGTATGTGAACCGCTCTATAAGGGAAAGCATTATAAGGAGATAGAATCCCCCCCGTGGATCCTTGCAGAAGAGTGTTTGAACTCCCTACCACTAGAATTAGAGTTGGTTGAGTGGAGTGAAAAATGACATCATTTGGATCAAATCTAGTCATTTTGTATGTGAATGGAGAGCCTGTCACACTCTGAGACAATGGAGCAGTGATCGCCGCCAAATATGGGAGTGGACCATTTCCCGAAGTAGAGGTAGTCGAGACCATAGTGGCCCAGACTGGAAATGGTTGGTTAGGAGGTGGAACACCCCCAATTGTGACAGCCATAGAGGGAATATGATAATTCCCTGAAGAATTTGTAGGATTTGGTTCCATCTCTGTTTGGGATACTTCCAAACACTCGTAAGGATAGACCTGTACGACAACAGGTGCCGAAAGATCCGTAATCAAATGGTTGTTAGGACCAAGAGCTTGCACTCCAAGGTCAGTAATGGTTGGTTCCTCTGGGATGATATTTTCTTCTCTTGAAGGTGGGTTGGACACAGTTACCCGTGGCCCAGTTTCTTCAAACGACCCTTGATGGTCTAGCTTTCTCCTTAGTGGTAGTGGGGGTGGCTCCAAATCGACCAATTATAGGCCAAGAAGCCTTCTCGATCGGTGGTGCTCCTGATCCTCCACTATGTGAGAAGATCAGAGACACACTAAGGCCTTTCTAACCGATTGAGAAACAAGCACACTCTATCAAAAAATTCCCATGAGATAAAATAGGTAGTCACTAGCTAGTTGGAAGGATAGTTACAACAACCAACACTAGAGAAAATTACCAATGCAAGTGAAAATTGAATATGGAAGCAACCTCCAAGTATAATCTGAAAAATGTGGCCCAATGTCTGTCCTAGGTACTGTGGTATACCCCCCCATTCACCTGTGTAAGTCAATATAATGATAGGCAACTAGGTTGCCAGCTCACAGACAGTTGCCAGGTAGGTACAGTCAACAGTCGGGTGGACCACAATGAGCAGGGTATCAAGTCCAAAACCTATCAATGGTATCGAGAGCAAGTGTTCTAGAAGACAACTGAGGACCTCAAACGGATTTGAGACCCACGAAGCTCTATGGCAAGTGATAGCGACGGAATCCCAAGACAAGCCCTCTATATGTGTTCCCCACTACTCTTGGTCCGGTTTTGGACATGGATGATTTTAGGGGATAAATTTCTCTCATGGGCTAATTTTCCATGGTTTTTCCAAAAACGAGATTCACTATTTTAAAAATGATTCGCCCAAATTCTATAGGATAAAATTATTTTACCTTAAAAATCGCCAACGTTTTATAAAACTATATAAAATAATTAGAAATTTGAATATTTTTAAAAAAATATCGCCAAACATTTATAGTTGACATATGAAGGATTAGTAATATTCGCCAAGGTTTCTACATTTTAAAATAAATTTCCATCCTTAAAATCATCCTTGGTTTTGGAGGGGTTATCTCTGTTACCTTTCCACATGTGACCTCGTGTTTATCCCCTGTGTTAGAGGGGGGTCCCAGACAACTTTCACGGTAACTAGACTTTGAGCACTCCCTAGCTCAGACTCTTATGTTTGTGTTTGGTAGCCTTGAAGAGTTTCCTCTCCAACCTAAATCAAGGCTCTAGTACTAGACTTGTTGGTGCACCCTACGAAACATAAAGCCTAAAAGATTTTATTTAAATGTTTATTTTAGTGGTTGTTTTTAAAGTCATAGGAGATGATAATGAAACTAGTGATGTTTAATAGCGATGAAAAGAAGAACATGCAAAGTTCTTAAAACAAAACTACTTCTTCAAAAAGAATTTACTTTAACCAACTTTTCAAAATTTCTTTCTAATATTTTTTGACAGAAAATAGAAAACAAGCTTTCACTCAACTACGAGCTACTTATTTTCCTAAGTCAATCAGCCAAGAACTTACAAAAATGAACTTTTTCCTGATAATCTGTGAAAACACTTGAATACTTAACCAAACAAAGAAAATATCTACTTTTTTTATTATGCCTCAAAAAACAAGAAAAACTAAAGCTGGAAGCTTTCTCCTTTTCTAAAGAAAAAACAGTAAAAAATCCAAGACAAGACAAGGCCAAGAAAATTTTATGGCCAACCACTGACTGTGGGGATATATTGACAACTAAGAAGGTAGATCAGACTGACTCACTATCTCATCAAAAAACCTAACAAAGAAACAGAAGAAGACTTTGAATGAAAAAACAAGCCATAATAAATTCCAAACCTAGGCTAAGTTGTTATGACAGAGACCACATTCAGACAAGAAAGAACCTAGGAAGTAAAAACTTGACAGGGAGGAGGATGATTGCATTCAAAAACGTTTCTGGATAGGTACACGACTGTCGCTTCAAAAACTAACGTGCATACGCGAGATGTAGAAGGGTAGGGTGCATGTGCATGAGGGAAGGCCCACTGTAGGTCGCATGTGCCTCTGGAATCCTTCAAAAAAAAAGAAAATAAGTAGCTAAGCTTCAACAAAGGATACTGGTATTGAACACTAGCACCCTTTAAAGATAAGAAAAAACTTACTTTGACGCAAAGAGGCAAGAAAAATATAGCGAAACAAAGCTAATCCTAAGGTTTTTACCTGACTATGGACTGTTCAATAAGAGACCTAGAAGGACCTAGAATATCCCTGAGAAGGATCACTTCTGCAGGAGAGAGGATGACTGCCTCTTCTTGAGAAGGATTTGTTGGGTTCTGAGACACGTAGCTACCACTTCATCAGCAGGCGTACATACGCGGGTTGAATAAAGGCAGGGCACGTGCATACATGTGTTGTCCCACTACGGGGTGCATATGCCTCTTAAGACTCTCAGACAAAAAATAAATAGTCTGGTAAGCAGAGAAGGGAAGATTGGTATTGAGAAATAGAAACCCTAAACACTCTGACTTCTTGCAGAAACTCAAAAAAGGCAGTAAAACCAATAAAAAAATCCCCAAAGAACCCTAGAGAGTCCCCAGTGGAGTCGCCAATTATGATGTGAGTGGGAAATCCTGCTTACAGACTTAGCATTTAAGGGCTCTAATCATGCATGCAAAAAATGACCATTTAAAGGCCTCTACTTTTTCCTATTCTCCCAGCACAAAAACCCACATTCATGCAATACAAAGGTGCAAACAAGATTAGGTAACTCTACCTTAAATCCTTTGTTTGATGTCGATTCCTTCACTTTCACTCGCTCCTTGAATGCAAGCCTCCTCCCAAAGCTGACAATATGTGGCCAGGACTGGTCCTCGAACCTGGTCCTGGGCTCCTCTTCACAATGCACCAACTACTCAACCTCTTATTACAATTGCAGGAAATTGAAGCAAAGGGGGGATAAATTTGGGTAGAGTTTCTATACTCTTCTTCTTCCTTTTTAATTGGGACCCCTAACCCTTCTTTTATAGGTATTTATCTGGTTGAGTGACTCGCCATAGGAAATCAAACAGTTTTAGAAATTTCCCGAAACTCTGTTTCCCATCTGCAACTTTCCATTTTTCATTCTTTTGTCAGTATACACGGGTTGTAGAAGGCCTGCATGCATATGCATGAGTGCACACACGGGTTGTAGAAGGCTAGGGCACATATGGCTAAAAAAGAGGGCTTTTTAGAAGAGCTTGGCTCAATAAATTGGCATCTAGTAGGGCCAGAGGCCAAGTATGTAGGATGGGTTCAAATTACGTTTATAACACTAGTTCTCCTATTATGCCTTTCATCTCTGTAAAGGCTGTTGGGAACAGGTCACTGTATTTTTGCAATAACTCTATTATTCTTTCCACCATTTATTCATCCCAAAAATCTCCAATACTTGCCATTTTAGGATTATCCATTGTCCCAATGTTGACTTTCTTCACCTTAATTGGCATAGAAAATACTTTTGATTTCAAATATGGACCTTCCACATCTCTTTCTCCTTCAATTTCTGTAATATGAATATTGTGTGGGTCATCTTCCTCTGGTGCTTCTTCTTCCACATGTTAGCATGATAATAGTTCTTTGACTATTTTCGTGTTTTTTTGTTGGTATTTTGTCATGAGTTCGACCTCTGGTTCATCAATAAATATCACCCCTCGTATCTTTTTTAGTGTTGAATCAATGTTGGGGTTCTCATTTTCAAATGATAAGGTTACTATAAAATTCTTTTGTTGTGATGTCCACTCTGTAGTGCCTCTGCACAGTTCATGGTCTACATACTAGTTTTATGGAATTCCTTCCATTGTGTGGATGAAGTGATGAGGCCATTCTTATGGTGGTGTCATCTTCCATTGTGTTGTTCATTTCTCCAAATTTTTTGTTGGTGTTCCCTTTCCATCATATCTCTACATCTTATTTCTCCCATGCTCTGCATTGAATCGAGTCACTTACATTGTTACCAGTCCTTAATTGTTTCCTTGTGCACGCCCCACTATATTGTAGGTGTATCTTTAAGTTCTATGTATACAGATAAGAGCCTCTTATTTTCCAGTACTTCATCTTCGTATTTTGTTAGGAATTCCTCTAACTCGTTTATGCTATGAAAATGGGGGGTTCTATGATCTCTGTACCCACCCATCTTACTGTGCAGTCTATTCTTTTGCACCTTCTTGTAGACACTTCATGTAATATTTTATACCAATTATCTAACCCTACATCTGATTGAGAAGCACATGATGTGATGCTTCTCCAAATGAGTACCCCATTTGCAGTTGGGTTGACATAATATTCTTCGTGCGTTGTGGTTGTGTATAACTGATTTATCTCTTCTAAATTCATACATGTTGGTTCTAGAAACCTTTCTCCTTCTAAAGGGTCAAGTGGTGCAATGAATCTATATTCTCTTGATTCAAATGTCATCTTCCTTGTCTTCAAGTTAATTATGACCCGGTTATCAAATTCCCAATCCAGTCCAAGCAACGTTTGTTGGCACAATGGCAGACCCAGGGTTCAACGCTACAACAACACACCAACAAATCCCTAACTACCGACCCTTTCGACAACTCCTGCGAAGCAAATGAAGTCTCACCTGAGGTAGAGACAGGGGTGGTTGCAAGACTCAAGTGTCTGCAACCTTAGCTGGGACGCAGATATGTGATTGTACTACTTAGTAAAGCACTTAGCACAATCAGTTCCTCAATATGAAATCAATACCTACTTCACTGATAAAACAGAGCTCCGTAGTATCCACACTAATCTAATGTACTTTATCACTTAGCATATGTAAATAGATCAAAACAAGTAGATCAAGCACTAAGAATGGCTATATAGACCAGATCTAACATTATCACATATAATAAGCACAAAGCATAAGTAGATCTATCTAAATACATCAAAGAACTTATCAAATAATATGTGAACACATCAACACAAAGAATCATAACATAGTGTTTACGTGGTTCACCCCCACCCTGGGGCTACGTCCACCAACTCTTCTTATTTATTGTCTTTAGTCAATTGGTTACAAGCACATAGCCTCAAAACCCTTACTCCTCACATGACAGAAGATCCGCGCAGCTCACTAGCTCCTTTTTCCTTGCATTACAATAGGACCTGAACTTAGCTCTGAAAGCCTCTTATAATCATGCACAAAGGACTTACAGACTCTACTTGCACTTAGCATACATTCACATCACATAGATGAACCACTACTACTATCTTTCCTAAGCATCTATTTATATAAAAAATAAGCCTAAACATGGGTGAACCCATTGGCTGAAGTCCCATTCCCATTACATAATCCCAAAAACCCAAAAAGGACCCAAAAGGGGTTGAGATCCTATGATCTCCACTTCGTCTTGCGCTCCTCCTTTGACAGATTGTTGAAGTCCCAAAATAAGTCAACATGACCAAGAATCTCCCAAAACTTGGTCAAGGGCCAACATGCCCCCAACACTCACTTGCGGCTCGTCCCGAGTCACTCTAGTCTAATCAGTTCTGCTTTGAATGCCTCAAGTTTGGCTCGACCTACTTCGACCTACTGCTTTGCTTCAGATTCTTTCTCGGTGAACTCCTGGATCACTGCATCATTCACTGGCCCTTCTAGGCATTTTTATATTGTAGTGACAACCTGTTCTAACTCTTCTCCTCAAATTTCAACCTCTGTCAACAATTGGCATGCCTTATCTTTCACAGGTTGGAGTCATTTAGTTACTTCCATAACTTTGATCTAGATCATATGGATCTGTTGTTGGGCGGTGCATTTCTCTTGAGATCTCTTCATTTTGTCTACAGCTGATAGGGCCTTCAGCTGTGCCTGTAGTGTGTCTGTGTGCTTCTTCTCTTCCTGGAGCTATGAATCCAATGCCTGTAACTATGGGTTCTCAGTGAGCTTCTCATACGTTTGTGCACTGCAATTACTCAATTGCTTTCACTCCCTAGCAAGAGCCTTCAGTCACTCAACTGCGTTGTGGGAAATTGCTTCCCTTTGATCTCTTACATCCTGTGGGGTCTTGGGAACTGCATGTAGCTCCAAATATGATATACTTTGTTGTAGTTGTTGAATTACTTATTCAAGTTGTGCCACCTGCTGTGGAACTCTCTCTTCGGCCTTTACTTCGACGACTATCATAGAGATAAGTGCTCTGTTGACCCTTTCCTTTACTTCAAGCTATTCCACGAGAAATTGTTCCTTGTTTTGTTGTAGTTGTGCTCTTTCTTCATCCCACTTCACTTGGAGAGAAATATTTTCCCATTCTATAGTACTGTGTTTCTCTAAAATGTCTCCCTGTACTTGTGCTAAAGCCTGGATGGCTTGTACTATTTCTTCCTATGCTCGTCGAAGGAAAGCTACGACTGTATCAACAATTTGGTGGAGTTGAGCTGACTCATCTCCCAGTTCTGGTGTTTCCAATGGTAGAGGCACAGTGGAAACTACGTGGATGGACTGTAGTGCCTACTTCACCCCTTGAAGTTCAATCTTTGTTGAACCTCATGCTTCTCCACTATCTCCAGTGAAGCATAGTTCAGTGCTGCTATGATGAAATCAAAGTCATATAAGGTGAGGGTAGTCTTCATTTTGGTCATAGAGGATTTCAATTTCTTTCAAGAAGAAGGCTTCAAGGCGGAAACCTTCCTTTTCTTCGAGGGATCCTCATATCTAGGCAGTGTAACCTCGCCTTTATTCTGTTCAACTTCTGCGCCATTTATCTCTTCTCCATATCCTCCTTGCTCAGGTTATATGGAAGCAATCTTCATTGAGGTACTACTTACATCTTGGGATTCTTCATTTTTATTTGTCTTGCTGGGTCTGGGTGTATCATCCACTACTTCTGGACTGTCAATGTTGGACATATCTGAAGGATATACTGGAATGAGGAGGTCCGTCGACCAGTCTTTAGTAATCTCTTCTAAGTCCTCCTCTGTCAGCTTGTAGTAAGATTGAAGTTGTTTCTTGTTCTTGTCAATGCGCACTGTAATATAAATGATATGGCATTCTGCGCTGAATTTCATTAAAGGTCGAAACCTATGAATAGTATTTGGCATAATGCAAGGATCATATTGGATGGTTGTCTTTAGCTGGTTGTAATATGTATGGAACACATAATTTGACTGTCATTTCTTGTTCATGTCACTGGAATACCAAAGTGTACTGAACTTCATGGCCATAGGTTCAAAGGGCTTGATGTTTGGGAAGGTCGCACCTTCCAGCATCTCCCATGTGATGAAAGTGATCAGGATTAGAAGCCAGCTAAAGTGGAATTCATATCCCTGATATTGCGCTTCCCTACAGTCCAGTTCCAACTAGTTCACAAGGTACTTCACCAAATTTATTTGTAGGACCTCCGTGCACTTTCCTGTGAGGTCAGCTATAAAGCTAGTCACTTGGGTGGGTTGGTTCTTGCAAACTTACTTTCCTGTGATCAATTCACAGGCGAGGCGCACTGTGCCGCTTTATATGGAAGCTACCTTGTAGCCTTGTGTTGCCTTCTTGTCATCTCCATAGGTGTCATTGAACCTTTGGGTGAGAGCATGGTCCATGGATTTTTTGGGGTAGAAATACTATGGTTCAGGTCCTTGCATGCTAATCCCGATGATCTGATTGATCAATGTCGGATCCACTGTGATACAACGGTTTAACCACAAGTATCTTCCATGGTAACAGGATAGCATCAACTTGACGCATGCATTCACTTCTTGGTGCCTTCCAAAGTGAGGATTCTTCATGACATTGAGAAATGTGGACTGCGTGAGGTTCATAGTCCATGACTAGGGAACTATCTTCGAATTCTTTCCTTTTGTTCTGGTCAGGTATTTATGATCCAAATTATTTTTGGCACGAAATGAGATCGGAGATATAATAAAGAAATGCATAGAGATATCACAGATGTTCAATAATATAACATAAATGTATAAAAGATGCAACCATAAACATAGATATACAGAAATACACAATTTTTATTAATCAAATAAATGTACAGAGACTGTAAAAATACAGAGTGAAAGACTCGCTAGAATGGTGGTAGCTTATCTTTGAGAAGAGATATGACAAATACTCGCATTCACAAGAAGATGATTACAATGAGGCTTTGAAGGCCTTTTTATAATAAAATGGAATGCCAAAAAACCTAGACATCCAAAAACCTAACCCTAGGAAATGAAGCGCCAAAAGTCATGTGGGCCCCGTTTGGGTAAGTTGGTGCATCAACTTCCGGCCTTGTAACTTTTTCATACGATCTTCATTTTAGGCGTGTGATAGCCCGTTGGAAACGTATCATCGAGGAGATTCATTTTTGGGGATAAATTATGCCTTTGACTATAATTGAGAAGCTTGATCTCAAAAAACCTTCATTTGGGCCCTCAAAATGGCCCCGAAAGTTAAAAACTACTAAAAATAGTAAATTGCCAAATTTTCCAGAAAACTGTTTTGAGCCAGTCAAAAAAGGTGGGTGGCCACCGATATCCACCTAGATCAATCCTCCCTCCTTAGGAATAAATGGTCTCCATTGCGTTGAGTTCCCGGGGGAGAGGGAAAAGTGTTTACTGAATCTACATCTTGGTGAGTTGCTTGCCTTGCTGGAGATGTCACGCTGCTCAGTTTGTGGAAGTCTGTCATGAACCTGTTGAGGCTGAGGTTGTTCAACAAGTCAGGCTACATGAGAGGACGGTGTGGAGAAGGAATCTTTGCAATTTGTTTCAATATTTTCCACCTTCTTCTATTGGATAGAAGGTGCTTGGGGAAAATATGTAGTGGTTGCAGTATCCTTCTATTCCCCTTTTGAACAAATTGTGAAGAAGCTAAATTTTGCAGTATGAGATACTACCTTGCGACACTTTTTAGGTGGAACAGTGGTTGGAAATACCTCTGGTATTCTGTGGAGATGAAACCCCAGAGAAACAATGACACTGCGAGGTTGAGACTCATAAATATCATGGTGTTTCCACATATATGGTTGGCCCAGGATAACATCACATAAATCCAATGGGGAAACATCACATAATACCTCATCCTTGAAGGGTTGGATTACGTATGAAAATCGACATTGTTGGTTGACATGGAGATCTCGTCCTTGGCGAAGCCACCCAATGTTGTATGGTTGCGAGTGTGGTGTTGTTGCCAATCCCAACTGTTTAACGACCTCTGCTGAGATGAGGTTCTTCTAGCTTCCTTTATCAACAATAAAATGTAGTGGGATCCCCTTCACCCACATCTGTGAATGAAAAAGGTGCTCCCCCTCTTCAGGATCTGTTGGTTCTTCTGGTTGAATTGTTGCAGTCGCGACAATAACAGTGGGGTTTGTGTCAATGATTTTTCCTTTACCAGTATTTTCATATTCATATTCTGAATCAAGGTTCAAATCCTTGTCTTTGATCTTGGCCACCAATTATTGTTTTGAGCGACATTCATTAGTGTTGTGCCAGGGGCTTTTGTGGAAGTCACACCATTTTCCAGTGTCCTTCTTTGTCTTCCCGTGACCCTTCTTTACCTCTGTCTTAGACTGTTTTTTGGGAGACTGTTTGTTAGGGTTGTATTTGTCATACTTCGATTGTTGCGGATTTGCAGACCCGAACTCCCATTTGTTCTGGTGCTTAAATTTATGCTCG
>SNQJ01S0122533.1:17895-41508 GCA_010110895.2 Picea sitchensis | reverse complement strand
AAAAATTATTCAAAAGGGCGTATTAATATTTTAAATATACTATTAAACTAAACATTTATATATATATAAAATAAATATCCATGGCATTCGTTGTAGACTTTAAGGTGAGGCTTTTGGCATGAGGCCCACGTGCCTAGTGGGCGTGGAAGAGGTGCCTACACACTGGCGAGCAAGACTGCCATTACTATTGTTGTTGTGTTCACCGAGAAATTTGCTAGGAATATGTTGGGTTTCTGCAATTAGAAAACCTGTTTGTGTGTTTTGTTATATGCAGGTTTTCATGTCTATAGATAGGCTTGTTTGGGGATTTTGGCTGAAAGGAACTGTAGATGATCTACGAGGTATATACGGTTAACTGGGGATTCATGGTGGAACTGACGAGACTGGCTGCTCTAAGCTTGGACGTCCTTGTTGAAGCTTTAGAAGAGCTGCAACTCACATTGGGATTGGATTAACCCACCTTTAAATGGTAAATTCATTCCTGTACCTGCAGATGGATTTTACTCTCTGTACATGGGTAGTATTGATTTATCATCTTTTCCATGTTGTTTTTTTTTTTTTTTTGAAATTCCATTGACATTTATGCAATATTTTTTTTTTGAAAAATATCTCTGTAATTATTTTTTTTTACATGTATTTATGTATAGATACACAAACTAGCACAAGAAGTATGTTAAAATAGCTCAGCGGCCAGGTGACTCTTGGGTTCTTGAAATGGGCCTGGTGTAGTGGTTACTGGTTTTACAATCGGAAAACTGCAGGTAAACCCACAAAAGGATTACCCATTTCAGAATTTGGGCCTTTTCCAACGTAGCCTTCATAAGAAATGATTCCATTGCAGACCCTTTCTCCATTGAATACCAGAAGGATTTATTTATTTATTTATATTTTTTGGGGGGTCTGTTAGATCATGCAAATCCGGCTACATATGGATTCATTCTCCTCTGGATTTCTTGTCAGATTCGTCCTTAAACTTTTCGCCCATAAAGTAGGATTGGCATTATAAGTTTGTCCTGTAATGTTAATATATATATATTTTTTTAAAGCCCAGAAAATGGAAACTGTCGAATACATACATACTAAAGAAAAAAAAATAGTAATCTATCTCCTAAGACTATCATTCCAAAGTGTGCTAGCCACCACAACATCTCTGTCCAGCACTCTGGCCTCCATCTTAAATTATTTGAAGGCGTTTCAATCCCTATCTCTGTCAATCGACCGGCTCCCCGGGCTCAACCCATGCCTCTGTCCGCAACTAGATTGGTTTTAGCGCTCACTCTACAATCCTTTCTCGCAATTATTATATAGAGGAACAAAGATGATCGATTGACCATAGGGAGATCGAGGAACGTGTCGTGCCTTCCTGGCCTCTTTGTTTACGGTGAACAATGCACCGCCTAGCGTGTCAGATGATGCACATCGAGCGCTGGGTGGCTTAGTCAAACACAAGGTGAGCTAGCTAGAGCCTCATTCTAGCAATTCCAATTTCACGCTTTCTGTTACCAGGTCGTGGGTTCAACTCTGGGTCCACCGGGGTTGGGCGCGCAATGCTTTGTGGCCGACCGGATGTGACCCTTCGGTTGCTGTATTCCTTCCTCTGATATCCCCCGGGCCCCAATAAACAAGAATCAATTCAACTTTGCATGGAGTGGTCATAAGTTAATTTCAGCATTCATGTTCCTAAGCACATATTGGAGGAGCCAACTTAGGTCCTCATTTCAGTTGCTTCTGCATGACCTCCACCTTTGATAGGTATTAGGCAGCTAATTTCCCCACTGCCACTTGTAAATCATTTGCAAAAATGCCTTATGAACCCTTCGCAATGTAACCCTTATGAAAGAAAAGGAGTTCCTTTAGAGCATGCAAAAGTTGAAGAGAGTTTATTGATGATGAAGTTCTATTCTCTATCTTCTGGTATTGTGAATCAATTGCTTACAGCTTAGGATGGATCGGAGATTGACCTACAGTTTGAGGTCAATGACGAAGAATCACGAATAGTTCGTTTTCCAAGGAGTTTATTTATCCTCGGACGAAGTGGTACTGGGAAGACAACGGTACTTGTAATGAGATTGCTTCAGAAAGAGCAACAAGAAAAACTTGCTTTGCACTTTCTCATTCCAGGTATGTGCTTGATACACGTTGTTGAATGCATATTCTCTATTAATGTATTATTTTTAGGAGAGGTTTCCACTGATTTCCTTATCCGATTTGGGAAAGGTTTCCACCGATTTCCTTATCCGATTTCCTTTTGTTTTTATCTGATTTTATCTGTAATATTTAATTTTCATAATGAATGGACTAGAAGTTAAGCTTAGCAGACTATTGGAATGCTTACCGTACGTCAATTTCGAGCTCAGCTCAGCCTAGAAGAAAGGCATTTGAAAATGGCCAATGTTTCCGCAAAAAAAAGTGGTTCACATTATTTGATTCAATAGTAATCCTAAAATGGTAAAAAGTTCAGAAACTGAGATATATTAGTGTGGAAATCAATATCATTCTAACAGTCTTGGCCCTCATTATTTTGTTTAATAGTTCTCATTATTTGATTGAATCATAATTGTAAAATGGTGAAAAGTCAAGAAACTTAGTGTTGGGATATATTGGACTGGTGTGGAAGATGTTTATGAATGAGTAATCATTAAATTTATCTAAATGATTTGTAGTTTTTTTTTTTATATAGTTTTTTTAAAACAAATTTGGTAATTTAACAATTAAATTTTTAGTTCATCATTTAAATTTTTGTCTAATTCACAATTTTGATCATTTTTCTAAATATTAAATCAATTTAAAATAAAACAAATTACTTAAAAGTAAAATTTTCAAATACATAGAACATAATAATCCTAAATTCAAAAATCTTAAATTCAAACTAACTTAAAAATTAAAAAAATCTAGTTAAATTCAACTCCATATTAAAAATATATATTTATTATAAATTTAACCATTCTTATTACATATACCTTTAGAATTATATTCCATATACCTTCCCCTCAGAATTAGAATTACAGAATACACTTAGCAGTAAATGTTTCAACATGTTTTCGAGTAACTTGTGTAACAAATATATATATATTAGATGATTTGTTGAATAACTGGAATTTCAATATTGATCATCATATTTATATTTGTTTATTTCATTTATATATATAATGAATAACTTGCATAAACAAGCGTTTGGTTTGGTTTGGTTTGCAAGTTAGGCGGGAGGGAATTTGGCCCTTGAGGCTCCAGTGTTTCAACTACAGCTCTTATACCAAATGTAATGGCCGGTTTTACATTTTACATCAATTTATTTCGTTAAACTAACTAATTTCATAACACAATAATGAAATAACAGTAACTTCCATAACATTCAAGAAATTTTTACTAATGTAACTCATTCGTATGCAATTTCGTCAATATAATAAGATTTAATAACAAATTAATTCAAAACAATGCATAATTCTTACCTGAACCTGATGCTACTATTTGCTCGCCGCTTGCTTCCTTCCTGCTTCTTTAGAACACTACCCAAAAGGTCTAAAGTTGTTTCAACCATGTTCTTACAACCAAAATGTAATGGCCGGTTTTACATTTTACATCAATTTATTTTCATAAACTAACTAATTTCATAACACAATAATGAAATAACAAGAGAACTTCTATAACATTCAAGAAATTTTACTAATGTACCCTATTCCTTTGATGCAATTTCTTTAATATAATAAGATTTAATAACAAATTAATTCAAAATAATGCATAATTCTTAATTGAACTCCTGATGTTACTATTTGCTCGCCGCTTGCTTTCTTCCCGCTTCTTTAGAACACTACCCAAAACCGTCTTCCCAGCTGACTAGTTAGCTCCCTAGCCCCATGATATCAATCGATATCCCGCCTCAAGCCCAAACCCCAAAGAACCCTAATCAAAATTCCACCAAGTTTCCCACTTCCTCACGCACCCCCGGCCTCCTTAAATTCATCTCCAACTCTCAGAATATCATCCTCCCCCAAAAACTTTTCCCCCTATCCCTCCCTTCAACACTTCCTTCATTTACTCCCTACCTAATATCCTATCCCATTATTAAATATCCTATCCCATTTATTAAATATCTTGTCCCATTATTAACAGCTTATCCCATTTATTAAATGCTTCCATTTTCGGGAACGTAATCCTAAATTAATAATATTATATTTTATTATCCACCTTTATTTATTTACCATATTGATTAATGAGTTAATAATACTTAAATTAATCATAATCAAGAATGACTAATTAATAACAAATAATTACTTAAGGTTATTTTAATAAATAAATATAGTTTAGCTAATCTTTTAGGATTACATTATTAAATTAATTATAATTTATAATCAAGGGTCGTTACATTGCACAAAACTTCTTCTTTCTCAGTTCCCAGCAATCACAGTTTTAGGTCCCGACAATGGAACCATTTTTTGTCATAGGGGCAGACCCAGGGTTCAACACTACAACAACGCACCAACAAATCCCTAACTATCAGCCCTTTCAGCAACCCCTGTGGAGCAGATGAAGTCTCACCCGAGGTAGAGGTAGGGATGGTTGCAAGAATCATGTGTCTACAACCTTATTTGGGACACAAATCTGTGATTATACTACTTAGTAAAGCACTTAACACTGTCAGTTCCTCAATATGAAATCAATACCTACTTCGCTGATAAAACAGAGCTTCGTAGTATTCACACTAATATAATGTACTTAAGCACTTAGCATAGGTAAATATATCAGATCGAGCAGATCGAGCACTAAGCATGGCTATATAGATCAGATCTAACATTCTCACATATAATAAGCACAAATAATAAGTAGATCTATCTAAATACATCAAAGAACTTAGAAAATAATATGTGAACATATCAACACAAAGTAGCATAACACAGTGTTTACATGGTTCACCCCCACCCTGGGGCTACATCCACCAAATATTCTTCTTTATTGTCTTTAGTCAATTGGTTACAAGCCCAGAGACTCAAAATGCTTACTCTGCACAGGACAGAAGATCCATGCATCTTGCTAGATCCTTCTTCATTGCATTACAACATGACTTTCAATTAGCTCTACAAGTCTTTTACAATCATGCAAAAAGAACTTACAAACTCTACTTGCACTTAGCATACATTCCTATCACATAGATTCACCACTACTACTATCTTGCCTAAGCATCTATTTATATACAAACTAGGCCTAAAAATCGGTGAACCCATGGGTCGATGTCCCATTCCCATTACATATTCCCAAAAACTCAAAAAGGACCCAAAAAGGGGCCGAGATCCCATGATCTCCACTTCATCTTGTGCTCCTCCTTCGATAGGCTGTCGAAGTCCCAAAATAGGTCAACATGACCAATAATCTCCCAAAACTTGGTCGAGGGCCAACAACGTTGGATAAGGTGTTGTACCATATACTATTTCTATCACTTCAAAGTTTTCCTTAGTGCAGACTCCATCCAAATATACTATCACACCTTTTAGCCTTCCAATTGGCATGACTCTGTGTTGGTTTTCTAACTTCAACTGGATAGGTGAATAGCCTAGTGTGGGATCTCCCATACACTGCCATGTTTTCTTGGGTAACACATTTACCTCAAATCCTAAATCAGGTATAATGTCCCCCATATTGAAATCCCCAATGTTAGCATTCAATTTGAATTCCCTACTTTTTCTTCTTCTTGTATGGAGGTGATTGACTATTTTTTGCTCTAACTTCCCTTCTACCTCTGTGTTACACCTTCCTAATATATTTTGAAAAACTTTAATAGAATATGGGTCATTCAGTAACTTCACACAGGATCACAGAAAAGTATTTATGGTACTTACTTGCACTAAAGATGGTGCTTCGCTGGTGATCCATTGATAAAGGAATATCATACATTGGCACGTTCTAAGTATGCTACACAACTAATGTAGACACAACATCTTGTTTAACGAAATCCTGTCTAGATTCCTTGAATGTTTCTTTTTCTTTCCCCGCATCAAACTAATTTTGTGGTTCAATATTCTTATTCACCCATTGGTGTTCTGTTGGATCTTGTCTTATTGCGTCAGGTCCTATCTTAGCTCCTTCACACGTGACTATGTTCATATTGTTTCCATCATTTGTGGCTTCTATAGATATCCATTGAACATTCTGATTGTTCTGATTCCTCTGATCCTGGATATTCCCCAACAATGTTGGACAGTCTTCTGTGTCATGGTCTGTTGCGTGACAATACATACATGTTGCAGGTGGAAGTGGACATTCCCTTGCATAATTTCCTGGATATTGGCAGTTGTGGCAGACTACTGGACCTCTACCTCTTCCAAATACTCCTCTACCTCATTCTCCACCTCTGTATCTAGTTCGATCTCCTCACAATGAATTGTACTAAGGAACTTGATTATACTGCATGGGGTTATACTGTGACTGCGCATTATTATATTGTGGCTACGCAGTGTTGTACTTTTGTTGCATAGTGTTGTATGGAGGTAGTACCTAGTTAAACTGAAGTGTAGCTTGCCCTGCCATCATTTCTTCCTGCACCCTATAAGTGTCTGACATTATTTCCCTCATCAAATCCATGTTCCTACAACATTTTTCATCATGGCCCACTAACTTGCAAAAATTACAGTATGATCTCTTGGGTATTATCTGGTACTTTTGCATCATTTGAAAATGATATGGATCATGCCCATGCATATTACATATCTCACACCATGGTCCTCCCATTCGAAAATGGCTTGGTACTCCTTTTTCCATGTACTTCACGAAATTTGGGCATTCATTCTTGTGGTGTCCTTCTGTCCTGCATGTGGTACACCAAAAAACTTCCCTTTTCTCTTTTCCCTTATTCTAGATCAGTTGAAATCAGAGGTTTTTCATATCCTCCTTCAAATATTCTATTGCTATATCCATCTTATGATATTGGTTCTCTTCCACTTGTAAGGCTGCCTACAGAGCCTCTCCCTGAGTTTGAAACTTCTGTTGTCTCAAAGGGTATTTCATATGTGGTAGTAATGAATTAAAAAAGATATGTCTATGCTTCATGCTAGTCATGACATACTTCAACTTACCCTTCAATCGCTTGAACCTATGATCAATCTCCGAAACAGACTCACCTAGTTTTTGTCTAATTTCAATCATCTCATTCATGTACTGATATTCTGAAATTCATCTATCAATAGCTTCTTGACATATTCAATCATCCTTGTTGTTCTTGGTGGACTATTTACAACTAGGCTCATGTACCAATCCAGTGCACAGTCTCTTAGAGTGATAGCTAACTGTGCAAGTTTTGTTATTAATTGCTTCTGAGATCTTCTTGCAGATGAATAAATGGTTTGTAGGGTCCTCATATGCCTCTCGTCGAAATTCTAGTAACCTAATGGTGGGATCATGTCCTTCCATATTGAACTATGATGAACTAATACCTCCATGTGGTGTAGATACTTGACTACTACTTCTTGAACTGGCTCCTCCAATTGTTTCTCCTTGTTTGGATGTACTTCATATTGTGTTTATTCCACTAAAATTTGGTTGTCTAAATGGTGGCGTTCTTTCTGGTGTCTTAGTCGCACATGGGGTTATGGGTTCCACACTGACACTGACATGGATAGGAGTTATGCCTTATTTTACTTCCCTTGGACCTCTTGTATTTCTTTCATATGTTGTGCGCAATATTTCCTCAATATTCTCTATAGAACATAAATCCTCTACCTCTTCTTCATCACTTTCTGAGCCCTCTCTATCTGCTATGGATCTCTTCTTATTATTCATCTTATATTGGTAAGGTAATCCACTGTGCATCTTTCCAGTTGTTTCCATGATTTTATTTATCTAATCCTCCTCCATCATGATTGTGTCCATGGCCTCCTCCTTCCTTCCCTTATCCATCTCTTCCTCCATTTATCCACCTCTTGTCACTACTTCCCCCCTTCCCCCATGTACACAAGGAATTTTAGTTGTCTGATTCCATAGTCATCACATCGTTGTTATAACGCAAAGTATTGATGAATTATACAATGATCTGATATACCCAAAATATTGATGAAGTATACAACTCCCGCTCTACTGCACTATAAGAATTCATGGTATCTACTTCAAATTCAATGAACCCTAAAACAATACTATCTAACCATAAATATATTGTGCATGTGAATTTGTTGTTAACTTGTTGTAACTGTGTGATTTCCACATCATTCCACTCGATCTGTCTGATTCGATTTGTAGGGTGGTTGTCTTTCAACCTTAATATCCACTCCTGCAACACATGCGGGAAATCATAGAAAAATACCTCATGTAGGTTGTTAAACATGTACTTGTCCATATATTTGCACGGTGTTATTTTAGGGTTTATGTTATCTTTCTACAAAAACTGAAGCTCCTTTGATTTCAACCAACCTTCAATCTTCTCCTTCATCTGATTCCATGGTATGAACATTCCCTTTTTATAACTTCATTCTTTGCATTCTTCTTTTACGGATCCAATTCACTCAATTCCATGCAGTTCCAGCTAGAAAAAAACCATTTATTGGTTATTACTCTTTCTATATACTTCTTGGTTGACCTAGGTTCAGATCTCAATAGGTTTCCAACAAAAACCTCTAAAACCAGAAGGCAATGCAACACATAGAATGTACTGCACAGTCTCACCCGAGATAGTTTTATGGGTGGCTGCAAAGCTCAAGTGCTTGCAGCCTAGGAAACAGTGGGGATCTGGGATTGTAACTGATATTTCTCAAGCCTTGAAATTTTTACTCAATCTATTATTATTAAGATCCATTCATCTGTTAAACTCTTGAATGCAATCAAATAGATCTAGCTAACCAATTATGTGCAAATCAATCATTAGCATGAATTAAATATGATCAACCATTAACATAAAGTAAACATGCATTCACTCATTAGACATGACACAATTTTTACCATGGTTCACCCCCTCCTAGGCTATGCCCACAAATATATGGCTTCTTAGACTCTTTATTATGCTTTCTGTGATTAATGGCACTGCGTGCACTATAGTTATGATCATACGATCATGAACAAGGTTCCACAACCCTTGTGAGGTGAACTAGATCACACCAGGCTCCTCATCTTGTTATCTAACCCTCAAGATCTAGCTACCTTACTCTCCTACATATCAACAACCTACAAAAATGTATCACAAAAACCTGAACAACTACTTGGAACACAGTTCAACCTACAATACTCTTCTTTTTTTCGAACCCCTGACCTAGACCTCCTAGGTTCTTATTTATATTATTTTACAACCTCATTGTCCATTACAATCTCACACCAAAACCCTAACCCTAACGTGGTTAGGTTTTCCTTCATGTGTGCCTTGCATGCTTTCATCATTTTCATGCACTTTCCCTTGCATGTGCTACTTTTCCTGCCAGTTGTTCTCCAAAACTGGGGTTTTTTGGAGTTGCTTCACACACAACTAGGATTTATTTTTCCTAAGGTTATTCCTTGTTTATTAGTCATAATTAGTCATTATCTAGTCTCATATATTTTAGGGGAGAATATTCTCTTTCAGTTGACACTTCAGTTTGACTAGTTGAGTTGAGTATTAGATGTTGCATTAGTTTTGTCACCATGCAACATTGGGATCATCACCAACTCACTACTCTTTGTTCAGTCAGTTAACTGAAGACTAGTTGACTAGTTAACTCAGCTAGGTNCAGCCTAGGAAACAGTGGGGATCTGGGATTGTAACTGATATTTCTCAAGCCTTGAAATTTTTACTCAATCTATTATTATTAAGATCCATTCATCTGTTAAACTCTTGAATGCAATCAAATAGATCTAGCTAACCAATTATGTGCAAATCAATCATTAGCATGAATTAAATATGATCAACCATTAACATAAAGTAAACATGCATTCACTCATTAGACATGACACAATTTTTACCATGGTTCACCCCCTCCTAGGCTATGCCCACAAATATATGGCTTCTTAGACTCTTTATTATGCTTTCTGTGATTAATGGCACTGCGTGCACTATAGTTATGATCATACGATCATGAACAAGGTTCCACAACCCTTGTGAGGTGAACTAGATCACACCAGGCTCCTCATCTTGTTATCTAACCCTCAAGATCTAGCTACCTTACTCTCCTACATATCAACAACCTACAAAAATGTATCACAAAAACCTGAACAACTACTTGGAACACAGTTCAACCTACAATACTCTTCTTTTTTTCGAACCCCTGACCTAGACCTCCTAGGTTCTTATTTATATTATTTTACAACCTCATTGTCCATTACAATCTCACACCAAAACCCTAACCCTAACGTGGTTAGGTTTTCCTTCATGTGTGCCTTGCATGCTTTCATCATTTTCATGCACTTTCCCTTGCATGTGCTACTTTTCCTGCCAGTTGTTCTCCAAAACTGGGGTTTTTTGGAGTTGCTTCACACACAACTAGGATTTATTTTTCCTAAGGTTATTCCTTGTTTATTAGTCATAATTAGTCATTATCTAGTCTCATATATTTTAGGGGAGAATATTCTCTTTCAGTTGACACTTCAGTTTGACTAGTTGAGTTGAGTATTAGATGTTGCATTAGTTTTGTCACCATGCAACATTGGGATCATCACCAACTCACTACTCTTTGTTCAGTCAGTTAACTGAAGACTAGTTGACTAGTTAACTCAGCTAGGTGGCAGTTCACTCCCGTAACTGCATGAGAGACTAGACTAGGTGGTAGTTCACTCCCGTAACGGTTAGTTTGTGTCCAGATCAATCTAGATCACCACTATGGCTCATTAGTTACTCATGTATCCTATATCTATTGTAAATTATTCACACTTTGAGTGTGGAAACAGTTAATGAGAATTATTTCATTCTTTCTCTCCTTCTTCTTCTTTCTTCTATTCTCTCTGCAAATGTGTGTATCACTGTTTAGCTAGATATATTATGTGCAGGTTCAACACTTTTACATGGTATCAGAGCCGACGGACTGCTAAGCAAAAGCTACACCAATTTGTTTTTGCAGGTACAAAAGATTGAAGACAACAAAAAGATGGATTATTCTCCAGAAATGCTTCTCACACCTCATAGCTATTTGGAATGGAAGCCAAAAATTATTCTTATGCTCAGATGTAGAGGCTTGTACCAAATAACTATGGCAATGGAAGTAGAGCTTGATTCTATTGATGAGAAAAATGACTTTCTCAATAGGCAAGATATCGCCATAGGATGTATCCTCTATTTTATTTCTCTCAAAATTCTCCATCAAGTATATGATGACTCACAAGAATTCACTCCAAATGAATTATGGACCAAATTAAAGGTTCTATTTGGGAACAAAGAAGATTGTGAAGATTGCATGCAGGGGATTGGAAAGATAGAGCCAGAAGAGAAACCATCAGGAGATCAAGCCTCTTATTATGAAGAGTCTTCTACAAACGTTTTTTGCAGAAATTTATATCCCATTAATTGAAGATGATGTCTATTCTATTTCAAATTTGTTTTCTGAAATTCATGTGGAAGATATATGGCATGCATCTCAGGAGTCACATGCAGACACTTTTCCATGCACAATGCATGCATCTCATGAGACAAAAAGGGAGCCGCGCACATCAGACTTGATTCTGATATTTTCTAAGAAATATTTTCAGAAACAAATTGGATATTTGAATTCCTCTCAAGAAACTATCCAATTTCAAAAAAAAAATCGTTCGAAATGGAGTCCGGAAAGTCAAGTTATGATCCTTTCAAAATCAACAAAATTTCAGCATTTTTTCCGAAATCGGTCGCACGGTTTTCAAAGTTTTATCCAAACTTTATTTTTATATTATTCATTACAAGAAGATAAAGTATATATGTGTGGAAATATCAACGATGCATATACTTCATCAGATCCATGCAGACATCTACATCTTCAACAAAATCTTCAAAGAGCACAAACTTGCACAGTTGCAAGGTCTTCTTGGAGTGAAGGACGTGGTTGCTTAGCAACTGCCTTTTGTTCCTTCTCATTTTTTATTTTATGCATCATAATTTGAGGGGGGGTTTTGTTCCCATGAGGTTTTCCCTCTTTCCTCGTTTAGTTCAGTGTATTATTTGTATTTGGGTACCTAACATGGCCTCGTAGCCAGGACCCATTCTTTATTTTCACCATAGTGATGTTCAAGGAGGGTGTTGGAGTTGCTTCACACACACCTAGGATTTATTTTTCCTAAGGTTATTCATTGTTTATTAGTCATAATTAGTCATTATCTAGTCTCCTATATTTTAGGGAAGAATATTCCACCTGGAGAATATTTTCTTTCATATGACACTTCAGTTTGACTAGTTGAGTTGAGTATTATATGTTGCATTAGTTTTGTCACCATACAACATTGGGATCATAACCAACTCACTACTCTTTGTTCAGTCAGTTAACTGAAGAATAGTTGACTAGTTAACTCAGCTAGGTAGAAGTTCACTCCCGTAACTGTCTGAGAGAATAAACTAGGTGGCAGTTCAGTCCTGTAACTGCTAGTGTGTGTCCATATCAATCTAGACCACCACTATGGCTCATTAGTTACTCATGTATCCTATATCTATTGTAAATTATTCACTCTTTGAGTGTGGAAACAGTTAATGAGAATTCTTTCATTCTTTCTCTCCTTCTTTTTCTTTCTTCTATTCTCTCTGCAAATGTGTGTATCATTGTTTAGCTAGATCTATTATGTGCAAGTTCAACACATTTACAGGTTTTATTTTCCAAAAATAGGTATTGCATCAAAATAGGAATGTGCCCAATAATGACCTATCATTCTACAGCCTGTGTATGTACACGACTTGTCCTTATGAATCCCTTGTATAACCTTAGAAAACTAGGGTTTCCATTTTTCTGCAACTCTGAAACTTTTACTACCTCAAACCTTTGTTGCCTCAGACTTGATACGTCAGATTCAAATTCATATTCACCAATAGATAGACCATACCATTCATAAGATAAATATTTAATTTAAGTGTGTGTGTCCAAATGAGAGACTCTTTGAGGGTATTTATACTTGTGCTAGGTAACCTATTTCCTTTTTTCAGGGGTTTCTTGTTACAACCACTTTACCCTTTCACTAAGACTTGTAACCAACTACAGGATTCTTGACCACTCTTTGGGGCTTCCAAATTTACAAGGCCATATATCCCTGGCTGTGAGGAACCATGTGGCATTCCACGTATCACCATAAATAGAATGGAGTGTACTGTCCATATATGATGGTCTTACCTAAAGTTGAATTTTCCTTCATGTCCATATTCCTGAACAAAATTCAGGTCCCATAACCACACCTCTGAGGCTACATGTATGCTTCTTCAAATGTACCCAAATAACTCACCATCAGTGTCAATCAACTTTCCAATGTCTCTAGACCTCTCCCAGGGTTGACATCAATCTCTAAGGGATGACATCAATATACAAGATCACTCTCCATGGGTTGACATCAATGAAAAACAACTGTCTAAACTAGCTATCCAACAATCTCCCCCTTTTGCATTGATGGAAACACTTAGACATGGTAGCACTCATGCTCTTGCTCCCTGTGTGAGCATTTATCCTCATCAATGTTTCTATATCTCCCCCTTTGACATCAATGGAAAAGGGTATCTCCCCTTGGGGATGATCCCCTTGTCTCCATGCCTTTTTTCTTTCTCTCTCCCCTTTTGACAAAGGGAAAATCTTTTTGGGACTGCTCTCCCTGTCTGAACTCTTCCTTAGGGTTGTGTTGATGGGTCCAAATTTTTTCGACAAGAGTAAGGGGTTCTCACCCATGATAAGTCCCAATTAGACCTATCACCATTTGGAATAGGGAACCCATCCAAATTATGGCCCATCAACCATTTTTGTTTTGGTTCTACTGGTTGCAAGTCTGTTCACCGATCAGGGTGAGTTATGAGTGGTTGTGCAAAAAAAATATGTAGATCAAGACTATCTAAATTCTATCCTAATCTAATTCTAATCTAATCTATCCTAGCTAGGAGCAAATTAACGTAATTGAATGAGATGTCGCATGAAAATAACTCTACCAGTAGCTTCACCCATATAGTTGAAATGAAACAATAAATTTAGATAACACATGCACATGAATACATAACCCGAATAGTCTAAGTCACTATATCACATACATTAGTAACGAATTCGCTTAGGATATGTAATATAAGAAAGAATGACAAAACTGCAAGAAGACATATATTACATCAGAATATTCCATAAACAAACATGCTCTTACATCCCATGTGAGAAACAAACATTCTTCTTGAAATAGTTCACAGCAAAACAACAACACATGCGAGTCCTCTCAGTCAAAAGTTGGCCCCGAGGGCTTCTCCATATTAACAGTTTCAATAATAGTACATGAAAAATATTAGGACAACTCTCCAATTTTAGTTGACACTGTATCTCAAAGTATTTCAGAGGTGTACAATGTTTGAAGAGCCAAAAATCCCTTTCTTTGGGTTCTATTATAGTATTTACTAAGGTTCAATAAGACCTTTGTCCTTTTTTCTCCCTCGGTGATCTTTCATATTCCAGCGTTTGTCCTCATCCTCTTTGTAATGATGAAAAATAAGGACAATGGTTACATTTCAAATTTGTCTCCTAGCGTTAGTGGGTTGACATGGATTTCGTCCATATGTGTCTTGCACATCAGGAATGCTAGCTTTGGGTGTGGGGAATCTTCACCATCCTTAGTTTGACAGATGATATTCATGGAGTTTCTAGATCCATGCTTCATACATTTTCCTAATTTTTTTTTCTCCTCCATCACTGTTACATCTTTCGTTATCGCTCCTTAATCATCTTTAGTTGTGGATTTCATCGTGAGAATGTTGAGCATGATCCTCCTTCATTCAGTACCTGACAACATTCAATATAGAATATATGAGAGTAACTTTAAATAAACTAAGAATAATCATTTAAATGCAATAAATTGGGGATAAAATAATTTAAGTATCATTTATAAACTTCCCTAAGTTCGATACAAGGTTCTTCTTCTTGTGGTCAAGTTATGGTGTTCTTTGAGGCTATCAACAAGGTGTCACATCATAATACAAAACTAAGTATACCATAAGTCAGGAATTTCTCAACTCATATAAATAGGAAGTTGTAGATATCTAAGATACCTTTCCAATGATATAAAGAATGCACAAAAAGGACACCTGAGTCAAACGCTACAACCATTTTAGGAAAGGTGGTTTTCATGTGCTCAGAGGAGTTAGTACTAACTCCTACAACCTAGAATAAGTGTACCATTCCAATGGTATAAATAATCACATAACTATACATTTTTATATCTAGGAAATTCCTTTCCAACGATATAAATAATTCGCAAAATGGACACCTGAATCAAACGTTACGACCATTTTACAAAAGGTGGTTTTCTTTTGTTCGAAGGAGTTTGAACTAACTCCTTCGAACTGAAATAACTCCTACAACCTGGCGTAAGTGTTGGATTATTGAGAGGGGGGATGAATTAGTAATAGAGAAATTTAATCCTTTTTAACCATATAATGCAAGTGTTATATCAATGTAGCATTATCACCCAATAATTCAAGAGTAAATATACAATGAACAAATAAGAAATCATGCACATACATAGTACACCAGTGTTTTTATGTGGAAACCCAAAGCGGGAGAAAATCACCAAATTATTTTTCTTATATGTCTTGAAGAAATACATTCATTGGAAGCACCAGCTTCCTTTGTTTTCCAGCTGCAACTAGAAGGAGGCTCCAACCCCCTAGCTTCTTAGGCTACAACCTGAGGGAAGCTCCAACTCCCCAATTCTCTAGCTACAACCAGAAGGAGGCTACAACCCCCTAAGTTCTCTGGCTACAACCAGAAGGTGGATACAACCACATGTCCTTTCCACGTCCAATCATCCTGAAATATAAATTCCAAATGTAGATAACCTGTCACTGTCAATGAATCAACCACTGCCACTGTCAACCTATCATTTTCAACCTGCACCAATAACCTATAACAACCTGTACCAATCAACCTGTAATAACCTATACCAATCAACCTTCACCAAACAACTTGTAGCAATAACCTGAACCAACATGTACCAACATCATCAACTATACACCTCATGTATGTGACAACTCATCAACTATACACCTCATGTATGTGCCAACTCATAAACTATACACCTCATGTATATGCCAACTCATCAACTACTTGTATCAACCATGTACTCAACATGTACCTCAACCATATACCAAAGACATACACAAATATAACCATCAAAAGTTATCTAACAATTCATCACTCTATCCATAAACCAAATACCATAAACCCTTACATAAAACCATGTGCCACAACCTCATTGTTATGTAGCCTCAAGCTAAACCAACAACTTCAACAACACATCACAACCAAAATACCAATACCCATATGCCAAATTTCAACAACAAAATGCCAACTGTATCCGTAAAAAAATCTGATATATGAAGCAATTTTGAACATCCAATAACATCTCAAGAGATAAAACCTAGCTCACAAAACATACCTCAAACAAGATGTGCCATATCTCTCATAAATAGACCCCAACCATGTTGCTGCCGCGATTTTTCTGCCGTGCTTTTTCTATCGCAATTTTTTTGCCATACTTTTTCTACCGCGATTTTTATGCCGTGATTTTTCTACCACTTTTTATGCCACACTTTTTTTGCCTCTATTTTTCTGGAGCACTTTTTCTGCCGCTATTTTTTTGTCTCACTTTTTCTACTGCACGTTTTCTATCGCGATTTTTCAGTCACACTTTTTCTGCCACACTTTTTCTTCCATAGTTTTCCTGCAACACTTTTTTTCCACACTTTTCCTACCGCACTTTTTCTATGGAACACATCAATTCCTCTTGGTAGTCAACTTCTGCCTCTTCATATTCATCTTCGGCTTCTTCATATTCTTCTTCGGAGTCTTCTTTATCAAAGTCTTCTACTGCCATGAATAGAACTCTTTCTGTCTCACTATCATTAACTTTATCTTCATCTGATGATGAGATGTCTTCTTTGGAATCTTTTCTTGAAAACTTTCTTTGTGGTTCTTTTTCCTTTATATGTTTGTTTTCTATTTGAGTAACCTTCATCATTTATCTTATTCTTATGAGGACACTTGTTAGATAAATGACCAATACCGTCACAATCAAAACAAATCAAAAGAATCTTACCTCTATACCTATCGTTGGTTCCCTTATTCAATCTTTGACAAAGTTGGCCACTTCTTCATCATCTTCCGAGATGTCACTGCTGCTGCTAAGTTATTTTTATTTTTTCTTTGACTTTTTGGATGCTTTGAAGGTTGCTTCTTTTGTATCTGGATTTTCCTGTTCAGTTCTCATTTCATATGATGTGAAGATTCCATGTAATTCATCCATGCTTATTGAGTTCACATCTACTCTTTCTTCTAGTGCTGACATCTTAGGGTCAAATCTCATAGGAAGAGATCTTAGTACCTTTTGAACAATTACATATTCTTTGATTTCTTATCCCAATCCTATGATTGCATTTACTGTTTCACCAAATCATAAAAATCAAGTTGCAATATTCTCATCTTCCTTCATCTTAAGTTGTTCAAACTGAACTCTGTAAGTTTGAAGCTTTGTTGCTTTGAATTTTGAATCTCCTTCATAAATATTTCGAAGTTTGTCCCAAATATATTTAGCGGATTTACAATGTGCAACTTTGGTGAATACTGTTTCACTAAGACCATTCATAAGTGCATTTGTCTCTTTGGAATTATTCTTACCGAGTTTTACTAATTTGTCATTTGTTGGTGGAACCACTAGTACTGTGTATCCATCTACAATTGATTGCCAAATTTCAAATCCCTGTTCCTATATATATGTCTTCATCCTTATGCCCCAAAATGCATACTTTTGTCCATCAAACTGTGGTATTCCATTTTTTTACAAGTTGTTTCTCTCCATGATCTTTATTTCAGTGGTTAAACTGATTTCTGAAGGAACCCTCTCTGATACCAATTGTTGGATTACTGAGAGGGGGGGGTGAATCAATAATAGAGCAATTTAATATTTTTTAACCATATAATGAAAGTGTTATATCAGTGTAGCATTATCATCCAATAATTGCAGAGTAAATAAACAATGAAAAATTGAGCAATCATACACATACATAGTACACCAGTGTTTTTACGTGTAAACCCAAAGTGGGAAAAAAACACATAATGTTTTTTCTTATATGTCTTGAAATTGGAGGCACCAAATTCCTTTGTTTTCTAGCTGCAACTGGAAGGAAGCTCCAACCCCCTAGTTTCTCAGGCTACAACCTGAGGGAATATCCAACTCCCCAATTCTCTACCTATAACCAGAAGGAGGATACAACCCCCTAAGTTATCCAGCTACAACCGGAAGGTGGCTACAACTACCTATCTTTGCCCCATCCAACTTCCCTGAAATATAAATGCCAAATGTAGACAACCTGTCACTGTCACTGAATCAACCACTACCACTGTCAGCCTGTCATTTCCAACCTATACCAATAACCTGTAACAACCTGTACCAATGAACCTACACCAAACAACCTGTAGAAATAACTTGAACCAATATGTACCATGCATCAACCATGCATCAACCTTGACTCATCAAGATGTACCAACATCATCAACTATGCACCTCATGTATGTGACAACTCATCAACTATACACCTCATGTATGTGCCAACTCATCAAATATACACCTCATGTATGTTCCAACTCATAAACTATACACCTCATGTATGTGCCAAATCATCAACTACTTGTCTCAACCATGTACCCAACATGTACCTCAACCATATACCAAAGACATACACCAATATACCCATCAAAAGTTATCTAACAATTCATCACTATATCCATAAACCAAATACCATAAACCCTTACATCAAACCATGTGCCACAACCTCACTTTTATGTAGACTCAAGATAAACCAATAACTTCAGTAACACATCACAACCAAAAGACCAATACCCATATGCCAAATACCAACAACAAAATACCAACTATATCCCTCAACAAATATGATATATGTAGCAATACTGAACATCTAATACCATCTCAAGAGCTAAACCCTATCTCACAAAACATACCTCAAACAAGATGTGCCATATCTCTCATAAATAGACCCCAATCATGTTGTTGTCGCGATATTTCTTCCGTGATTTTTTTGTCGCACTTTTTCTACCCTACTTTTTTGATCGCGATTTTTCTACCGTGATTTTTATGCCATGATTCTTTTGCTGCACTTTTTCTACCCCACTTTTTCTTCCGCACTTTTTCTTCGGTGACTTTTTTTCTGCACTTTTTCTGCCGCAATTTTTCTACTGCAATCTTTCTGTCGCACTTTTTCTACTGCACTTTTTCTATCGCGATTTTTCTGCCGCACTTTTTCTGCTGCAAATTTTCTCTATCAATAATACGATATTCAAGTTTGTTTAAATGAGAGATATTTTCCTCTTCTTTATACTTTCATGTAGAATTACACTTTCCTTATTTTAGGGAGTTCTCCACTTACTTTATTATTTCAATAATTTCTTTTGCAAACATTTGACTTTTGGGGGCTTCTATATGACTCATGAGGGTTCTTCAACTTCATATGGCCATAATTCTCTAATCGTGAGGAGTTATGTGATGTTCCACATACCACCGGAAATGGAATGACAAGCACTATCCATATAGGATAGTTTCACTGACAAGTTCACTGACCTTCATCTCATTATTCCACAATTAAGCATGGGTTCTATAACCATACTTCTAGGATAACTCAATCCACAAAGCGTCTTCCCGTGAGGGATTTCACCATAAGGGGACGACTTTGGAGTTCATCCATTTGTAATTCTTATCAACCATGACAAGGAAATAATGATTCATCTTTACATCAAACAAACTTGGGGCCATTACCCAAACCTTTGTGCTACTAGACTTTATTCAAGGGTTGACATCAAGGACAACAAACCTTAATCAACAATAAGTGTACCATGCATTAATAATTTCTCAAATCACATAACTATAAAGTTGTATAGCTTGGAAATGCATTTTCAATTGAATAAATAAATCATAAAATGGACACCCGAGTTGAAAGTTATGGTCGATTTACTAGAGGAAATTCTCTTATGTTCGAGGGAGTTTGAACTAACTCCTTCGAGTTTCTCGAATGAGTTTAAACTAAATCCTCCAAATTGTTCAGAGGAGTTTGAACTAAATCCCTCGATATGTATTGGAGGAAATGGAGGGAAATCTTCTGAATCACTTTGGAGGATTCAAAAGGAACTTCTCCTTTTGGGGAAAGAAAAATTGGAAAAAATTCTAAGTGTTGAACTAGCAAGAGACAATGAGAGTTTGAGTTAAATAACCTATAACTTCCTCATAGGATGCCCAATTGAGGTGTCATTTTTTGAAATGTGGAGAACATAGAGAAACACTTCTATCAATATAACTGAACATGTTGTTCCATCATTTGAGTGGATCCATTTCTAATGATGGCCATCCTTTCCATATGCCATTATTTCCTAAAATATGACACATGTACTTTACTTATGAGGCTCCAAAGGAACATTTAGACCGTTTGAGGAAAATTTTGTGCTGAGAGAATAAATGAAGAAATTGATTCACATGGGGGAGATTCTATTGCCAATTTTTACTATAGACGAGAATATAATCAAATAAAACTAAGACAAAATGACAGAGGAAAGGACAAAATACATGATTCATGAGACTTTAAAAAGTGGAGGGAGAATTACAAAGGCCAAAGGGCATGACCAAGAAATTATAGTGACCATCATGAGTTCTAAATGCAGTCTTGTGAATTTATTCCTATTTCATACATATCTGGTGGTACACAAAACATATATCAAGTTTAGTAAAGTACCGAGAACTGCTCAATTCATCTAGCAGGTCATCAATTACAAGAATGATTTTTTTTTCTTTAATGGCGAGTTTGTTGAGGGTGTGGAAGTATGGACACATGCACCAAGTGCCTTCTTTATTAACTACCATGACCACAGGAGAAGAAAGTAGTGGGAGGAGTAGTATCATCTTTTTGGGGTATCTCTTCCACACGGGAAGCTTCAACATCCTCATCAACAAAATCCTTAGATATTTCCATAAAAATATTGTGTTCCTTACACTTGTTCCCAGGAAAACATTTCTCAACGCAATTATATCAAATACCCCTGAGTTCGCATTCAACCATTTTTTCCCAAGTTAATTTCTGGATCTTGAGAGGGTTGTAATGAGGGTTAATATTGGTAGGTCGACAGCGGGGAAGAAAAGAGGGTTTTATGTTATGGAAAAATAAAACTTGTTGTGCTTCTTTGGCATGTTTAGTAGCTTCCAACCAATTCTGGGGTAAACCGTGGGGACATGGGTGTATATTTCATCCTTTAGGCCACTGATAAAACATTCCTTGAATAAGGCATATGTCATGCCCTCTTTTTCAAAGACAAGTTCTTAAAGGAGGATATAAAGTCTTCCACTCTACCAAAGTGTTTCAACTTGGTCAAACAAACTAAATATATGTGGGTGTTACTGTCAAAGCTTTCATAAATATTTGCAAAAATTTGGGTCCAAGCAACATACCACTTATCTCTCTCTCCCACCCTCACCCCTCTCTCTCTACATATCCCTCTCTCTCCATATCATCTCCACATATCTCTTTCTCTATATTTCTCTCCCTACCTCTCTCCCCTTATGTTGGCACATGGGTATACCCGGGGTTCAACGCTTCAGCAATGCACCAAAAAAACCCTAACTACTGACCCTTTCGGCAACACCTGTGAAGCAGATGAAGTCTCACCCGAGGTAGAGGCAGGGGGGATTGCAGGACTCAGATGTATGCAACCTAGCTGGGACACGAATCTGTGATTACAATACCTTAACAGATCACTTAGAAGTTAACATTCATTAGAATTTAACCCTTATTTACATCGCAGATTCAAACCCTAATTACCGAACATCATCGTATTCAACAAGATATAACACTGCCAAGCACTTAGCACATAGAAACAGATCAGATATAGCATTATTTCACATCACTAGGCACTAAGATACTATATCAAATGCATCTAACATACATAAAGATAACAACATTAAGCATCAATCACACAAGTCAACTATAACACAGGATATATGTGGTTCACCCACAACACGGGGCTACGTCCACCAACTCTTCTTCTTCTTTATTATCTTATGTCAATATTATTACATTCACAGAGCCCAAAAACCCCACTCTGTATAGGACAGCAGATCTACGCAAACCTCGCCAGATCATCCTTCCCCGATTTAGGTCACAACACAAAGCCTTCTTACACAGTCTGCACACCATATTCTTACAATCACTTGCACTTATCTATGAAAGTCCTAACACATAGCATGCACAAAGCCTCTAGCTCCGCACTAAACAACAAATATTCACTACTACTTCACTACTTTCTTACATCGCCTAGATATCTATTTATACATTACAAAAGGGCCAAAGCATGGGTAAACCCATGGGCCGAAATCCCATAACCCGTTACATAAAACCTAAACCCAAAAATCCCGCAAAAAGAGGGTGATATCCCAAGATCTCCGCTTCGCCTCACGCTCTTTCTTTGACCAACCTATCGAAGTCCCAAAATCAGTCAAACGTGACCCAAGTTCTCCAAAACTTGGTCAAGGGACAAAAGGACCCCAAAACTCACTTGTGACTTGTCTTGAGACACTCTGATCTAGGTAACTCTTCCTCGAAGGCCTCGAGCTTGGCTTGAGCTGCTTCGACCTGCTACTTATCCAAAGCCTCCTACTTGGTGAACTCCTGAATGACCTTCTCGGTGACAGGTCCTTCCAATCGTTGTTCAACTGAGGTGACTACTTGTTCTAGTTGTGCACCTTGTCCTTCAATCTCTTCAAAAAGTGTGTAGGCTTCATCCTACACTGGATGGAGTCTTTGGGTTACTTCCATGACCTTGTTCTAAATGACATGGGCCTGTTGATGAACCATGCGTTGTTTCTGGGCTCTTTTCATCCTCTCGACCAGTGATAGTAGCTTATGTTATCACTCCATAAATCCGTTCGATTGATAAACAAATGACGAAGGTAACTTTTTCAAACCAACTTTGATACCTGAAACTAGCCTTTCGGATCTGGAGAGGGATCTCTTAGAAATGGCATGGTATCCACACACGATATGACTTTGGAAACAATGGCTAGATTTAAACACCTTTAATATGACGGGTTCTGGTTATATTGGTGTAAGAAAGTGAGACTTGGGCTATGGGGTCGATCTGAGGGAAATACGGGACAAATGACTCAGTGACTAGACTCGAGAGGATAATGCTATGAGAGCAACAACCTTCAGTGTAAAATTGTAATGTGTGGCGGGAGAAATTACAGGAAGTAACTTAGGAGAGCCGTTGTGGACGAATTCAGAGTTAGCTTTAGAAGAAAACATTTTGTCTAAGTGGTGTGAACAAGGGGCGTTGTACAACGAATCCGCAGGTTCGATAATTCGTTCTGAAATATACAGAAAGAGATATGAAATAAAGATAACAGGAAATCACATACGCAAATAAATAATCACAACACATCCAATTGTTACAACTAGAATCTTTTCATCAAGTCACAGGACCTTTGCATTAAATTCCG
>SNQJ01S0122530.1:1795-26871 GCA_010110895.2 Picea sitchensis | reverse complement strand
ACAAGTCTGGCTGAGAAGAAGAAGATGGGTCCTCCAGGACCATGCTCAGGTCGCTCCTGCTCTCGGTACTCCATGTCTAGGACCATGTGGGCCTCGAGACATGATCTCCTAGTTATCCCTAGATATCGGGGATAACAGTGCCAATTTAGGAAAGGAGGCCAATATCATATTTCATAAGAAGTTGAATGAAGTGTGAAACGAGTACTTGACATTATAGTTGAAAAATTTATTTATTTATCAGAAAAATCATGAGTTGAACTTCAAATCAAAAAATCGAGTGGTAAAAATTTGTAGATTTAGAAAAAAATGTAAAAATTGCAGGGTTTATTCTAAAAAATTGTGGCACAACTACAAACATTGTTGAGCAGCATGAAATCCCTCATAAATTGGTGATTTTTGATTTTTTGTTTAGGGTTATTTTTCTTTGTCGTAGTTGGGGATTGAGAGAGGAGGAGTTTATCATCATTAACAATCGTTCTTAGGAGGGCCAAAAAATCATTCTCTTCGCCATCAAATATTTTCCCTTGGAGTGGGGATCGATTTCTATGTATTTATGTTTTTCGTATTTGCAAGTACTTGTTCTTGATTTAAGCAAGGGTTTTCAAAGTTCATGTTGCTTACCTCTTATTATTGTTTTATCAGGGGTTATAGATCTTTTTGTAGGTCTACTTTTTCAACTAGGGTCTATTTTTTTTACCAACATTCTTTGATATACATTTTCTTCATTTTTTGCCCTCAGGTTGAAGTTGAATATTTCCTTCCCAATATGTCGAATGTTTTGGACCCATTTTGGTAGTATGGCGAACCTAAAGATGGAACAAGATGA
Organism: Picea sitchensis; assembly: GCA_010110895.2. Taxonomy (NCBI): domain Eukaryota; kingdom Viridiplantae; phylum Streptophyta; class Pinopsida; order Pinales; family Pinaceae; genus Picea; species Picea sitchensis. Next base: position 26,045 of record SNQJ01S0122530.1, on the reverse strand, counting down.
TAGAGATTGACTTCTTGTTGTATGCAGTGTGAGTAGATCATGTCAAGAGGGATTAACGGGTTGGAATACCACCTTGCTAGAATCCTAGGGAGAGAGGTTGCGATTTGTAATTGGTCATTTCTAAAAATTACGCGAGCTACCCACCAAACTATTAATGCAAAGGATAAAAAGAAGGAAGATGCAACAACTCTAAAACTTGAAATTGTCGCTTGTAGTTAGATCCTCAAGAAACACAGACATATGTAGGATTGGAGTTTGTGAGAAGGACTCCATGGGTTCATCTCACCTTTCTTTGTTCCAAGATGTTGAAATATTGTAACTGCAAAGGGTATTCTATTTATTAATGAGTTATTATTCATTAGACAAATCCCCTTTTGTGGATTGATCATGTCGGGCATTGTAATTGACCAAATCCCCTTTTGTGGATTGGTCAAATCCTAAATATGTTATGCATATTGAGAAGTCAGCCCCCAGGCTAATTAAAGTGGTTTTAACCACTAAGAAGACAAGTCGGCCTTGCCTGGTGAAGAGACACCTTTCCAACGCCTGCCAAATTGTATAAATAAAGGAAGCCAACGCCTCATTATCTCACTCACTCATTTGCTCATCTGGTGCACAAGTTTGGTAGCTGCAGTTGGGAGAAGAAGGAAGAGAGAGGCACATTGCTCAATGTTGGATATTCTCTAGTGTTTTGGTTTATTGTCTTGGCATTGTATTGGGTATCTATATTAAGGAAGTTTTTGCTGGGTTTTCTCCCCCATGAGGGTTTCCCAGGATAAATGTTGTGTATCTTGTGATTGTGTTCCTCTCAGTGATCCTACCTATGCTATTGTTATCTAGTAAAATGAAAAGAAACCTAATAATAGCTCAAAACTTAACACAAGAATCGAAGATGGGGCACAACCTTCCATTTGATCAATGGTTACAAGAAAAGAGAAGCAAGAAGTAGACAGGGTTGTGGGGTGGTGTCTTTTTTCGAGGGACATAGCTTTGAGCTTTGTGAAGATCAATCTATTCTTTTAGTCAGTGTTTGTTGTTGGCCTATGGTAGAAAGCGCCTACCATCAAGGAGTTGCGAGGGCCAATTCTTCATGTGGAGAGGATAATATCGATACTAGATTGGAGGACCTAAGGAAATTGTGGGAGGCCACTAGATGCACAATCATATCTAATGGTTGGATAGATGGAAGGGCAGATCCCTCTTAATTTCTTGGGACATTGTTGTAGGGGTAGAATGTTTATTAAATACTTTGATGCATGTGAAAGATGTTGTGTGAATTTTTGGATGGATTTATCCAAGAGATAGTGTGCAACATGTTGTGCAATTAGTAGCAAACAACGTAGCTAATTATGTGGCTGTTGGCACATTGCTAATGGAGAGGGACCCCATAGTGGTTTGGACCAATGCTGTATATGTCGTGTCGGGGAAAGTGTTGGTGAGGGTTCGGAATGTAACTTCTCGGCGACATCGGCGGAAAATATCAGAATATCTCGAAGAATGTCGCAAGACCTGAAAAAATACAAAAACACTCATTTTTTTCAATTTTTTAAACTTGTAAAGCAACGACAACATCAAATAAACACATTGCTACATAAATATGAAAATACAACCAATAAATGAGATACATAAGATGTCAAGTGGTCACATATCGTTACTAAACTGAAAATTCTGAAACATGTTCCTGATAGGATGATAGTAGATACAAAATCACATCAAATGATCAAAATAAATGTATCTCATGAGATGAATCATCATGAGGCATCTAGATACTAAATAGTACATGATAAAATGAAAATGATAGGTCATAGGAATCCAAATCATTGATTCCCTCTAGGCCGTGCTGCAACTGCTGCTCTAGCCCTTTTATGGGTAAAGGGCACCACTTTTCCTCTGGAAGCAGTAGGTGGTTGTGGAGGTACTCCAGATGAGCTTGGAGTGAAAGCTCCAACTGCTCCAGATGCTCCATTTGAGGTGGTAAGTGATGGGGACGAGGTGGAAGGAAAAGTGTGTTGCCTCCTCCCAGTCCCAACGGACCCAAGTCCAACTCTAGGTATGGCTCTCCGTGGAGGTGGTGGTTGCATTGGATCCACTGGAAGTCCAATCTCCTCCTATATCCACTGGAGATGGAACATCATCATCCTCCTCCTCCTCGGTTGTCCCCTCCTCAAATCATCTGCATGCTCCTCCAACCAGTCGGGGGCCTTCTCCATCTCTGGCTCCTGAATCTCCACCCTCCACTGACTGGTGGTGTCAATGCTATCTAATGAAATGGCTTCTATGTCAGGTTCTTTGTCAAGTTGCTTCACCCACAACCTTAGATTGTAGTAAACATATACCAAGTCATTAAGGCGCTGAGTACCTAACCTGTATGAACATTGAGAGCTATAGTTAGTGATGGTAAATAAATAGTAAATACTAAATTGTAAAAATTAAAATAAAAAAAAATATAAACAATTTAAATTTTGATTGTTGCATTTTTTAACATTTCTTACCTGTTGGGCTTCTTGGAGTGTATCTTTTCAAAGACACTCCAATTGCGCTCACACCTTGAAGAACTGCAAGTTTGACTAAGCACTCGAACGTCAAGTTTTTGTATATCTGGGAGCTTTGCACCATAGTGTTTCCACTAGACATCTACAATGAATAAAATGAAAGGAAGACAACGAATTATATATCGGATTTCCATCAAGTAATAAATGACATATATAATATATAGAAAGGAATAAACAAAATATGAAATTGAAGCTTACCTGGCATCCTTAGGGTCCTATCTTGGACAACCATATCATAGCCCAACACCCCAAATGCCATCCTATATATCTCATTTTGCCTAGAAATCTCTGAGCGTTCAGCTAGAGTCAGCACCATCCTCTGAACACACTGGAGGAAACCATCAATGACCTCACCATCAAAATTAAATCCACAAGCATAAGCGAATGTAGGGTTGAGGTAGAGCCCTACTGCATGAATGGGAGGATGGAGAGTGTTATTCCATTCTGCATCAATCACACCCTATATTTGAGCTCTCTTGGTGAATCCTTCCTCCCCTTTGTTCTCATATTATCGGTAGATAGCTTCCTTGGCCCTATCCATGGACTCATACAAGTAGCCCATTGCGAGTTCTCACCATCAACCAATCGAAGAACCTTTACCAAAGGTTCACTAATAGTACATACCTCCCCTACTCCACTCCAGAATCTCTAGTCATGTCCCACAAGTTGGGCTATGGATTGCCCATCTTGTTTGGTGCTATAGACACAAGCAACCCACTCATTAGAAAGAAACATTCTTTGTAACTCCAACATACTATTGAGGAGCGATTGAAGATAAATGAAGCTAGTGGCGAAATGTGTGATTGCGGGACGCACCAACTCTCTGTTCCCTGTGAATTGTCTCATGAGTGATAGAACAGATGTGTGATTATATATATATTTTGTCACACTCCGAGCTGAATCAATGATTTCCTTGATCCAAGGAAGTTTTCCCATGTCCTCTCGCATCAAATCAATGTAATGGGCGACACAAGGACTCTAGTACAAGGATGGATACCTCTGCATAAGCATCCTCCCAGCAACAACATAATTAAGAGCATATTTTGTGATGAGTTGAACAACATACTGTGGGCCTATCTCTTGGATAAAGCCATCAAACAACTCACATAATAATTGTGCATCTTTTGTATATGCACTTGCATCAACACTTTTGATAAACATTGTCCCCTTGGGACAATTAACCAAGAAGTTTAGAATTGACCTGCCCTTCCCATCAATGCACTTATCGCGCACTTTTACCCAGCAGGCCGACACTTTCTATCGACTCGGGACATTTTCCCAATATTTCGCGAGTTAATGAATGTGTCGCGACATATTAAAAATTTCGGATATATCGTGATATTTTCCTAGGAAAATATCGCCCCCACAAAATATCAACGATATATCCGATATTTTCGATATATTGCCGAGATATACAACAGTGGTTTGCACTTCATGTATTGCCAATTGAATCGATTTAATGCTTGAGGGTTTCGGAAAATATCTTTGATCAAGGAGGTAATTGATTCAACTGAGAACATCAAACAATACATATATGACCGTGCTTTCGTTCGTTGCCTTATGTGGAAATTCACAAGAAATAGTGAGTTGTTGCATCGTACAATCACACGTTTTGCCAGTAGCTTCATTTCTCTTCAATGCCCACTCCATTGTCAATTTGATTTGAAGCAAATCTTCATTTTCGATAAGTGGTGCAATTGTGCATATACCACAAGATAGTATGGGAGAGCCATTGCTAAACCAACCACTGTACACTGATTCCTTCTAGGAAGAAGTGGAGGAAGTGTGCACAATTACACAACCTTTGGTAAAGGTATTCACTTGGTTGATGGGTGTTACCTCTTCAACTTGCATCTAAGTGGAAAAAACCCCACTCCATAGATGCAACCTTGAGGTAAGTGAAAAAGAATTGCCACTGTCACCTTAGCACAATTCTCCTCTCACTTTTGGCGGGCTCCTTTAAGGCCAAGGGGGTATCCCTAGATATTGAATGATAAAAAGAAGCCAAGTCTAGAAAAGATATGCTAAAACGAGAGACTTAGACTTAGAAGTAAATCTGATCTATAATCATAAACAATATCTGATATTCAGATTTACAATTAGAAATATGAACACATGAATGAAATCCAAGTAAAGATAAGATTTGTGAAGTAAAAGGATTTAATCTATAAGTAACATGACACAACCCCTAGTGGTGCTGTGTCCATATCCTGCGTGACGGACACATGACATGTGTCTGACATTTGTTTGGCTCGTGTCCTAAAACATGACACATGCCAAACACATGTTGGACATGTGCTCTAGTCATGTCCTACCTATTCGACTCTAAAAATATTTTCTCATCGCTAATTTTTCACTTTTGGTTGTATGGAAAGAGATCTTATGCCCTCTCATTGTGCAGGTGAAGGGTAAAATTGAGATTTGAAGGGATTCCAAGTGTTTTGTAAACGTTCTATTTTTTAAGTAAATTGGATCTTTGTCTATATTTCATTTTTGTATTTTTAATTTATAATTCTTTTAATATATATGTAACGTGTCTTGTTTTTGGGGTCGACGTGTCCTGTGTTGAATACTCGTATTTCTCTGTCCTCTGTGTCGATTACTTGTATTTCTGTGTCCTTCGTGTCCTGTGCCTCGTGTCATGCGACTTAGGATTGAACATGTAAATGATATGTTAATGTGATGCTCCATACATGTAAATTCTAGCAATACATGAATAGAAGCATAAACCAATTACATCCAGTGAAAGATAGACATTCACATGCACCTTGAATCTATAAATCGAATCTGGTTTGCGGTGTTATTAAAGGTAATTTCCAGATTTGAAAAAGTGGTGAAAACCACTTGTTAAAGCTATTAAACGATATGAAATCAATAACAAATAGGCAAGTTGCAAATCTGATTTGTTATGTAGAAATGCGATTTCTAGATTTGCGTAACATGATAAATAACCCCCCCGGATGGGGTGATATTGGATGACACGGGGCGTTCGGAGGAGGCTAGCACCAACCCATCGTGCACGAGGCCACGTGATGGGCCCGTGCCGAATCCCGTCACCTCCCTCCAGCATTAACTTGATACTACGCGCAGTAATGGCTTGTACGCGCGCAGTTACACCGCCTCCCCTCCTTTTAGAACTTCTTATTATGGCTCTCGCGCAGATTTACACCCATAGTCTCGGGTCAAGGGGCGATGAACGTCCCCCTTTGCGCTCTTGGGAGGACATCATCCGCTTCCTTTGGTTCCTTGATAGCTCTCTCAGTCTCCACGCACCCTGCGAGCTGCTGCACCTCGTTCCTACGCCTAGTCCAATGCCCCGCTAACGAGGGAGGCCACAGAGGGGCTCTCCCTGGAGGCCTCGCAGGCCCTCCCTTTCGCCTCCTGGTAGGCAGCCACATTCTATGGAAATTGTCCCCTGGATAGCTAACCTTCCTCCGTGTCCTGATCCCGCCTCCGCAGAATTGATACCTGTCCTCCTACCCGTCGCGGATCCACCCCGGAGCTCCACAGAAGGTCCCCCTCCTCCCCGTAGACCAGGGAATTATGCTCACCAGAATCCCGTCTCCAGCACGGGAGTGCAGCTCAGGGACAGTCTCGAAAACATTTACAGCCTGGTGTTTGAATTACGTAAGGAGGTAGACGACCTCCACTTTCGGGTGCACTCCACAAACGACAAGGTGGCGACTCTCCTTCATCTCCTGGCCTCCATGAGTGCAACCTTCCCCTCTCACCCGGATGGAGTGACCTCAGAGGAGACGCCCAACACGGCAACTAAGGAGGGCGACATCAAGCAAAAGGGTGCAGAGAAGATTGAAGCGGAATGCTCCACTAGCGGGATGGCAAAAGCTGATTCGGCGAGTCGACAACAACAGCTGGAGACTCGGGAAGCCGAGCGAGCGATGGACAGAGTGAGTGACGAGATGATTTGGGACTCGGCGCCGACCTACTTAGAGGAAGAACTGTGGCCGGGGGACCTCTCAGCCACGAGCCAGGGTTACCAGCCAGGTGTTTAATAATGTTTTATAGGCAAACTTTGTCAGTCTTAGTTAGCTTAATTGGAAGAACAGTTCCTACTTACTGTCTTTTTTAGCTTTAGAACTGAGTAGCATACTTTATAGGCTGACTGGACTGGTTTCCCCTCTGTTGGGGCAGTCCAGTGTAGCCATACTGTCTATGGATGTTATCTGGCACTACTACCAGTTTTTTGAAGGACCTTAATATAATTACTTCTTACTTAAAAAAAAAAAACATGATAAATAACCCAAGGAAATGATAAGTATGATGAAGAACAACTTAGGTTAATCACATATCTGATTTGGGAATTAACTCAAATAAAATTCCAGTCTTGTGACCAAATAACTCAAGTTTAATACGAAAGATTAAAATCATTGTAGCCAAATTGGACTTAAATGAAATCTGATTTATGATATTCAGAAATTAATTTCCGGATTTCATATAAGAAAGAAAAAGAGAGATTTTTTTAGTTTTAAGTGGTGGTTGAAGTAAATGATAAATAAGATGCAAAACAACTTAGGTTAATGACAAATCTGATTTAGGAATTAACTCAAATAAAATTTATGATTTGTGACCAAATAACTTAAGTTTAATATGGAAGATTTAAATATTTGTAGCCTAATTAGATTGAAATGAAATCTGATTTGTGATATTCAGAAATTAATTTCTAGATTTCAAATAACAAAGAAAAGGAGAGAATTTTTTAGTTTTATGTGCTGGTTGAAGGGAGAGTTTAGTGCCAAATAAAACCTAGGACTAATGGAGTTATGAAAACAATCTAAGAGGGCTATTTTCTTAGGTTATTAGGGCTGGAAAATATGCATAAAGAATGCTATAACCCCCCCTAATAATGCTAAAAATAAATGCAAAAACTTCGTAAGGAAGGCTCTCAAAGAGATGCACCTTCAATTAGTTAAATGGTTGTGCTCTAGAATTGGAAATAAAAATTTGCAACCATTCCTAAGATATAAGATGCAAATGATCATACCCATGCTAAAATAAACAAGGAAAGAAGAGGGTAAGACCACACACCAATTTCCTCCAATGTAGTAGATGTAATAATCCATGGACCAAGTGACCAGCTCTTCGATGCAAATAGATGAACACCACATCCAAGCTTGAAGTTGCAAAAGTCTTTGCCACACATACACAAGAAAGTCTCCAAGAAATCTCTAAAGCATTTATGCTTAATCTTCAATAATAGCTCTTTCAAGAGTTAAATGTATATGATATGAGTCCAAGGGGGAGGGGGGGGGGNCAAGGGGGAGGGGGGGGGCGGGGGGGCGGCGAGCGCATATATGGGGTTAAATGTATATGATATGAGCCCAAGGGGGGGGCGCATATATGGGGTTAAATGTACATGTAACGTGTAAATGTTTATGTAATAGGGTCGGCCTAGTAATAATGGGGCCACATGTGCAATGCTTGAATACGTATATATAGAGATCATGTAGTCATTTTTGGACATGTGAATTGTGATGTATAAATGTATTTGGGTATTTGGAGGAGGTTCTCGTATTCTTACAGAGTTATTGTGTAACAAACCTCTCTTATCTATTTTCGAGTTGTTCTCCACAGTCACATTTCTCTACATGGTGTGTACTTCTGGTTTATTGTGATATTTTAAGCATTTGGAACATAACATTTGGTTTCAAAGCATTGATCCCAGGATTTTGTCGCTTCAAGAAAGTCATCTTGGCATTTTCGCTATAATTTTTTTCTGCAAAGTTTTGGACTGTGAAATTTTCAGAATATTGAGAAAACATAGCGAAGTACGCTTGATAAAAATTTCAGGTTCTGGGTCGTTTTACCTTTGGAGATACATCCTGTGGAAGTTAGAGGTTTTTACTAGCCTGGAAATCAGGCTCAAACGAGTCATTGTGGGAATTTTGCTATAACTTTTGTTTGGTGACGTTTTAGACTGTGAAATTTTCAAGATCTTGAGGAGACATAGCGAAGTACTTTTGATAAAAATTTCAGGTTTTGGATCATTTTAATTTCTAAGATATGGACGATGGGAAGTAGGGGTATTTGACTACTCTTCAAACTAGCCTCAAACATGTGTTCTTGGTAGAAGTGTCATATCTGAAGCTTGAAAATTCCAAATTGAGTGCCACCAGTAATGTTGGAAAGGATACATACAATATTATTTCAGGTAAAATTTTAGAATCAGATATTAAATATTGGACACGTGGCATGCCATAAAAGTTCGTTATCTAGAAAGGTCCAAGAATCAACAAGGTTTTGGAAAGTTACCATAACTTCCACTTGGCACATCAAATTTTGGTCACACCTGTGGCTTTGCAAAGAAGCCATATCAGAGTACAATAGGCCAAAATGTTAGACTCTGAAGGGCTCAAATATTAGAGATATATCACGACAAAGGGCTGATTTGTGACTAAGTGTTTGTCTGAGTTATTTGAACATGGTATTAGAGTAGGAGCTGTAAGGTTTAACAGACAAGAGATTTGACACTTGATTTGCAGTGAGTGTAGAGGGGGTTTTCCTGGAATAAGGAAGGGGAAGAGTTGAGTTTCGGTTGAGAAGGTCATGGCTATTGGCTAGAGGTTCGAAGATAGGTTGGATGGGGCAATGAACTTTAGTCCTTCGAAGGAGAGGATAGTTTTGTTGCTAGAGGAAGCTGAGTTATGGGGCATTGTGAACAACACACAATCGAAAATCGTCACTGTTCCTGCAGATGAAACTCTTTTGGCAGCATTCCAGAAGAAGAACGTGAAGGCCAAGAGGATTATTCTTGATGCAATCAAGGACCATGTTATTCCCCATATTGTAGGAAAAACAAATGCCTTAGAGATGTGGGCATCTTTGACCAAGCTATACCAAAGTTCCTATGAGAATCGGAAGATGGTATTGAGAGAGAAGCTGAGAAACATGAAGATGACCGAGACTGAAAATGTGTCCTCATATCTCACCAGAATCACTCAAGTTCGTGATGAACTTGGCACAATTGGAGAGGTTATATTAGATGGAGAATTGATTAGGACCGCTCTAACTGTTTTTTCAGAGAAGTGGAACACCTTTGTTAAAGGTGTTGTCTCTAGGGAGAATCGTCCCAACTGGGAGATATTGTGGGATGACTTCATACAGGAAGAGACTCGTGAGGAGGTTCTTTGTAGCAGATAGTCAAAGGGTGAGGAGAATTAGGAAAATGAGGAGAATGTTGCCCTCGTAGTAGCAAAGAAGAAGGACAAGAAGTCTTCTCATGGCGGGAAGAAGGACACGAGCAAGGTGAGATGCTATGCATGTCATGTGTTGGGACATTATGCAGACCAAGGTCTGAACAAGAAGAAGAAGAGGTAGGAGCCAGAGTTATCGACATCAACTGAGGTTGCCGAGTTCATGGAAAAGTTCGAGGAGGAGTTTTCCTTGATGGCGTGTCTTGCAGGTATTGGGTGCCTAGGGTGTACATGCACTCTTGCATGGTTCTTGGAGAGTGGGGCGTCTCGACACATGACAAGGATGAGGTCTGTGTTCCTCAGTTTTTCAGAGATCGGCTCAGGCAGCTATGAGGTGTGGGGTGAGCACCAGACATGTTGTAGCTGTGGAGGGAGTTGGAAGTGTTAGATTCCAACTGGAGTCGGGAGGATATTTGGACTTGGCCGAGGTATTATATGTTCTTGAACTGTCGGTGAACTTGCTCTCTGTGTCGTCTTTTGAGATAGATGAATGTGGGATTGTGTTCCCTCAAGGAATGGCGTACCTATATCCAGAAGGAATCTCTTTTGACCCAAGTGTGTTGCTTGGTGTCTGATCAAAGATTTTGTACAGAGTGCTTGGTCAACTTGTAGTTGGATCTAGTGGGTGGCTAGAGCCTGAGTCTGACAGTGGCGAGGCTTCAGAGAGAGGACCATGGATGAGTAGGTCTCTTGATCAGAGTTTAGTGCAGGTAGTTGGAGATGCTTCGAGTTCAGAGGGAGCAGAGGCTTTCGGTGCAGAGGCTCAAGAAGTACCTCCCTCGGTAAGAAGGGAGTGTTAGATTTTTGTATCTCGGAGTTACTTCTGCATTGGTGATGCTCGACATGTAGAAGTGACCGAGCATATTTCTCTCTTGTGACTTTATAAAGTGATTTTATAAAGACAAGTTGAGCTTTTTAATATTTAATGGGTAATAGTGACTTTGTGAATTTTGGGTCACTTAAGTGATTTAAGTGAACTCAATGGACGATTAAGTCACGACTGTTGATCTGATGAGGGCATGATCTAATCTTGAACGTCGTTCGCATTGGAAGACCAAGGGTTAGGGTAGTTACTCATTAATGAGTAATAAAAGTAGCACTAGAGGAGAGGTGGGGCACACATTTCCCAAGTAAAGCTTGCGTGGAAGTTGAAGGGTCACAATTTATAAGAGAGGAAGATTGAGCTAGAGGAAAAGAGTTACAACAAAGAGGGATAGGCATGCTTCCCGAGGAGAGGAGGCACACATCCCTAGGAAAGATTCAACCATTGAATCAATACATACAACAAGGCATTAAAGAAGATTGTACAACCATTTAATATTTTCTGTACAGAGTACTTTTGCACAGAAATTGAGTTAGTTTTTGGTTGCTGATTTTGAGACAACTGCATGGATTTCGAGGCATATGCTGTGGGTAAATCTGTATTGTCCGTACCTGAAGTATAGAAGTTGGGAACGTATTTCAAGGTGCTGTTATAGAAGTTAATGGGTCAACCTTACTTTGCTGGTTGACTGTTTGTGTTTCACAGAAAACAAGTTAATGTTTTGGGCACAAATTTCTAGGAGCTGGATTGTGTACTTGAGATAAGTACAACTTTATTTAATGCTGAATCTATTGCTTTTGTAGACTCAGAATTTTTTCGTAAGATCTCAATTGGAAGAATATCCTTGACTGGTTTTCCCCTTGTGGGTTTTACCCTATAAAGGCACTAGTCTACCCACTGTAGTGATTGATTGATCAAAACAACTCTCAAACTATCTTCCTTGAAACATTTACTAACTTCTACTAACCTTAAACTAGACTAATTCATTGACTAACTTGCTGCTGTTGCAAAAGATTGCTACAACCATCTAACAACAACAAACTTATCTCAAAAGTGACATTAAAAGCTGATTAGACATTGCCAATTTTGCTTCTGGAAAATAATCATTTTGGCAATTCAAAGCTATATTTCCTTGTCTTTTTCAAGCAAATTCAAGGCATAATTATTGTGGCTGTTACAAAATACTTATTGCTGCTGTAAATAATTACTTTGCTGCAATTTTATATCAGCTTACTTATTGGTTCATGGTCTTGGAATTTTTTTTCAAAGTATCAGATGAGCCAATGGACCCTCCTATTATGTTATAAGCAGACCATTTTAGGGTTCAGTATGATGGACACCCGCCCTTCTTCATGACATTAGTAATGAATAACAAATGTCTGAATAACTGTATGCTTGATTCGGGAGCAAGTGCTAATATGATGTCTTTGAGAGTCATGGAGAGACTAGGCCTAAAGGCCACACGTCCTTATAGGAATGTGTGCGGTTTTGAATCTAGGGCCATACCCACTCATGGGGTAGTTGAGAATGTTGAAGTACGCCTTGGTAAATATCTCGAGAGAGTAATCCATATGGATATTGTGGTGGTGGACGTCCCTGATGTATGGGAGATCCTTTTGTCTAGAAAGTTTGCTGCAATGTTGGGAGGTACATTAGAGATGGACCTACCTTACATCAATGTACCTATGAATAATGGGACAATAGAGTGCCTTCCAAGTATGCCAATGGCGAAGGCGCATGTGCAAGAAATTAACAATGATGCTGAAACTAGTGTGATACATGAGCCGATCAAGGAAAACTTTCCTATATTTTTTCAAGAGGATTTGCCTTTCACTTCAGAGGAAGATTTTGATGAGATACAATGGCCAAAGAAGGAAGAGTATCAACAACTCTTAGATAAATACAAGGACAAGGAAGTTGGAACTGTCAAGTTACTAAAGAAAGGGGATGATGACATATTAATCAAACCAAGCCAACCAAAAGTCCTTAGAGCTGAATCCCACCCTCCTTCCTCAAAACAATATACTAGAGTTATACAAGAAATAACCAAGTGTGAAGCAAAGGACTATCAAGAGGGAGATACGGTCTGGATGTGGGGCACAAAGAAAGGAGAGCCTACTAATGTTAAAGGAAATGCACAATTTTGGCTTGGACCTTTCAGAATCAGAATGAAGTCAGTCAATGATGCCTACTATTTATCCACGTTGGAAGGAAGAAAACGTCCATTGCTAGTTAGTGGGCGCCTCCTTAAACCCCATCATGGGGCAGAGACTTGACTTCATAGGAAAATACAGGTAAGTTAGGCATTTGCATCCGTTGTATATACCATCTGCATTCATGCTAGTATAGTTTCATTTTCATCATTGTATTTTTCCATTTATGTATATATGCTTGCTTATCTTTATTTTATATCATATATGATCGAGGGGTGATCACGACCTTGAAGATTATTGATGCATTTTGTTGAGATCTAGCAGATACAGGTCATACCAGAGATGCTGAGGTTCTCATGCGCTCTACGGTGAGCACATGTCCCCGAGTTGGGGTGAGATGTTATCCCCTATCCTAGGGATAACTAGGGAGATCATGTCTCGAGGCCCACAGGTCCTAGACATGGAGTGCTGAGAGCTGAATGACTTGAGCATGGCTCTGGAAAGCCCATCTTTTCTCCAGTGCAACCCATCTATCAGTAGCAGCAACATCCATCCCACCAGCCTGGTCCTGAAGTAGCAGTAAGTCTTGCTCCACGAGGTAATGAGTCTAGGTATCATTGTATCTGTCACTCTGATTATTGAAGCACTTAAGCATGTTGCATTGAATTCTCCTTCATTTCATAATGTTTGCTTGGAAATTATGCTCTTTAACCTGTTCATACCTGGGAGGGTGATATGATGCCCTAGTAAGTTGATCTCCCTTTAGGACGAGTTGCCATTCGGTGGGTCTATGAAAGGCCATCGTCCATTCCCTCCATACTTACCACTTTCCATCATTATTCTTCTCATCTTTCCCTCACCTTGGTTCAGGCATTGGGTTTGCCACACTAGGAAGGGTTGTACCTTGCCTTGTGGGAAGAAGGGGCTAAAGGCCCAGAGGGTAAAAGTAGTTGGCAAGAGTTAAAAGCCAAAATAAAACCTTTGAGATGCTTCGCCCAGGGATTCCTGAGAAAGCAATAAAAAACTTCTCAGTAAGAAAAGGGAACCCATAAGATAAATCAAAACTCAAGGTACTAGTTGGTGGATGGGAGGTCTCATCATGGGTCGACCTATTAGGACCATGGGCATGTAGCGGTATGACACTACCATCTATCTGGTCACCAAACCAGGGTAGTGGCTCTTGGTGGCATAGCCAAGAGAAAGGGGGTCTCATCACGAGGCAATCTTCTCATGTCCTTGAAATGCTTGTGGGTAACGTTGTCACCTCTAGTCACCAAGCCAGGACAGTGTCCTGAACTCTTCCCTTAAAGCATGAAAGAAAAAGACCAAAAGCAATAAGACTAAGAATAAAAGGCATTGAATGGGCTCGGAAAGAATGGCATCTATGACAAGGTGCAACTCGCCCTCTACAAAGGCACCCATAAGTAAGACCTACATTTACCTGTGATCATTGCACCCTATGCCCAAACACTTCCCCATGTCACCTCACACACGCTTACATGACCTAGATTGGCTCTCACCTGGCAAACACCCCAAACTTAAGCAGGATTAGCCCAATAGGATATCCTGAGACCTTCTCCAAACCTGACTTATTAAATTGCATAATGTCTTTGAGCATTTGTCTGGGTAAAGGGGGGTTTGATGCACATGTTTGGGTAATTTGATTATTAGATATGATTGACATTGCTATGATCCCTGTGACTTATGAACCCCTAGAGGGCGTACTTGTTGTTGGGGAATGATTAAGTTGGACCTCCATGGGGCTGAAAGCCCACAGATGGACGCTGTGACCCCAACCAGGGGCACAGAGACACCAGAGACTTGCACCAGGAAGAAAGAAGGGCGTTGCACTAGGGACACTCCCTAGGGGATCTTGTCTCTCCACCTGGACGTTGACCTTTGGGAGCCCATGACGTCACCTTTGTGATCCTAGACGTCATCCACAATCAGGGTTTGCATTTATGAGGGCAGTTGTGTGCTAGTTGGTACATGTGGTAGCATTCAGGGCCTTTGGAGGCCAAACGTTCTACATGTGTGTTGTGGGTGGGAAATCCCTCCTACGGACTAACACTAAGGGTTTTATCATGCATGCAGAAATGACCTAAAGATTCTTACTTTTTACCATCATTCCATGCCTAAACCCCCATTACTCATATGTAAATACAAGGCTCAAGAGATTAAGTTGACGTACCTTATTTTTCGTGTTTGATGTCGATCCCTTTTCGCGCTTGGTCGTTCTTTGACTACAACTCTCCTCCCAATGCTGACCTGCATTCACTAAAGACAAACAAAGAACTCCACATGCATTTGATCTATGAACTAACGGGTTAGAGATTTAATCAATCATACAATCAACATTCCAATAATGACAATTTCATATGGCGGGACGGGAAAAGCAATTCTTTTATTAACTTCACAATGATACCTTACAATGATAAAGTCGGCTACTGCTCCTCGATCCTTGTCTTGGGCTCTTCTTCCACTGTCTTCCAACTGCTTTGCTCTATACTTCTCTTTGCACAAGGATGGCTAAAGGTTGGGACAAAGGGAATGCTTAATCGGGTATAGTTTCTTTATTATGATTCTCCTCCTTTCAAATGGAACCCCTACCTCTTCTTTTATAGGTTAGAAGGAGCTAGGTATTTGGTCGAATGACCGGCCATGCATGGCCGAAAGGTTTAGTTAACTTACCCAAAGCTGTGTGTTCTGTCAGCAACTTTCCTTTTTTCGTGGTTTTGTAGGTACACACGGGCCGTCTTGGATCAGCTAGCGTGTACACGCATGCAGTAATGGAGCAGGGCTCGTGGGCCTTTATAAAAGGAGTTTTTTAAGAAGAGTTGTTCAACAGTGTTTTGGCAAAGAAGGAATCTGAGATGGCCTGATGCCAGGTAAGCATGTCTGGTGCAAATTAGGGTTATAACATTTGCCCCGTAATGTGTTAGGTCAGAAGAGCATCTGATGGTCGAAATACATGAACAATATTCACCGATGTTCTGAACAAGTGAGCCCAGGGACCAGAAATCGGGAGGTGCCGTCTGCAAAATAATAATTGTCT
Source organism: Picea sitchensis (assembly GCA_010110895.2). NCBI lineage: Eukaryota > Viridiplantae > Streptophyta > Pinopsida > Pinales > Pinaceae > Picea > Picea sitchensis. The sequence goes on along the minus strand of SNQJ01S0122530.1, from coordinate 10,251 downwards.
CACCGAGGCGGGCATACCCATGCTCCAGATAAAATAAAATCATGGCTACCATTCAAATACACTGTAGATCCATGTCATATAACTATATAAAGTGTAGCCGCGAGCAATACACAATGGAGCTACATCTCGAAATCAAAAAGATATACATGTAGAGTATCCATCTTCTAGAAGCTGATAAGGCCTGATCGCTGGAGATGAGGTCTTTAGAGCTTGAGCAACAACTTTAAAATTTTCAAAACTTGGGTAGGAGTGTAATATGAGTGTACGACTTCACTACCAAGAGGTCTTCGACGACTCGTTGGTCATGGGACTAGAGAATCTTGATTATCAGACTGAAGGCTTCATTGATTTCGAACAAAGACTTGATTGGACTTTCGGGATGGCCGGGCATGAGGGCAAGAAACAAACTGCAGAGGGGCCGACTCAGGCTTGGTAAAAACACCCCTTGGACAATAGCACGACAAATGATGAGACTCAGGCAGCATGGCATTAACATAAATTTACGAGGCAAGAGGCAACGCAAACTCTCCATATGTTTGGAAGAATAACCAAACGGAGGAGGACACAACTCAATGTAGTGGGAACAACTTCCTAAGGTCATATTAAATCCCAAGGTTTGACGAACAAACGGACATATGTGCTTTATCCAAGGGCGACTCATTGTGCTGCCAATAAAAAGAAAATACTTTTCCCTTCCTCTTTTTGGGGTATATTTGATTTTTTTGTCTTTTTCAATAATTTTACAAAAAGAATAAAAGAATGTTACGTTACAAAGGAGGAATGAGTGTCGCAAACATACAAGTTCAAGGCGCAAAGACAAGACTGATGTTCAAAGAAAGGACACTCGGGAAAAATCTCTCCTGGGACCAAAGGTGTCAAGATGCAGAGACAAAGTGCTACAGGGCTTGCGTATAAGTCATGCTTCAGATGGTTCAGTTGAGAGCAACATGGAGCCGACATTAGACCAAAGACGCAGGTATGCAAATGCGGTTAACAAAACACACAATGGTAATGTCCTTCGATGTAAGTTCAATGAGCCCAGAGAAGGTAAGTTCGGTGGTTTTTCATATTTAGAGAGTTTGAAAAACGTAAAAGGAGACTCCACTAGGGTACCTTTTTCGAAGGTAGTCTAGTCGGTTCGAAAAGGGGGTAAACTAGCACTGACCAGACGTCTATTCAAAACCATTTTAACGAGTGTGATAAAGACAAGATCACTTGGCCATTTTTTCATTTTTAAGGAGTTTGAAAAAAGCTTAACTATGGACTCTGTCAGGAATGTTCTTCTGGACCATTTTAATGAGTGTGAAAGAATAAGGTCACTCGACGATCTTTTCAATTTTAGGGAGTCTGAAAAGAGCTTAACTATGGACTCCGTGGGGGTTCCTTCTTCGTAAATTTAGTCCCTCAGGCCCGAAAAAGGGTTAAAATTATGCTTGAGAATACTCTTCCAGAGATTCGAGGCCTCTAGAGTATACCTTTGTTCGTACTGTTAACCATCTAGACTGAAAAAGGGGTAAACTATCGCCGGATAGACGTGACTTCAAATTTCAGTTTAACGAGCGTGAAAGGCCACAAGATCGCTCGACAACCTTTTCATGTTTAGAGGGTCTGAAAAAGGCTTAAAAGAAGACCCGTTATGTTTTGGATCGATGCCTGGCATTTCCTCGTAAGACCAGGCAAAAACGTCGCAGAAAATAGATCTGTGTAGATTTGAATCTTTTCGGGGGAACAATCAGCTTCGACAAAAACATTCTCCACGACACCAGGGGTTCTGGAGATATTAATCGGTATAGTTTCAGTGATAGTTGCCATATTACCCTCGGCATATGTGTAGCTTAGGGATTAATAGGACAAGACCTATTTCCAGTCATAGTCAAGGTGAATTCTCTTGCTTTGATTCTGCTGAACTCTGGGAGGAAGTATGATCTGTGATGGAGATCATCCCAGGGTTTGTCTGGACTAGTCATTGCTTCAATTATTACTTCGTCGGAGGGCAAGACTAAGTCTAACGAATCAGTATCAATGAGAGAGCCTTGAGCCCAAATAGGCTCTAGAATCATATCTAACTCTTGTGCAAGAGTTGGATCTGTGTCGGTCGAAGCTTGCTAGACTAAAGAGTACGCTACTTCGGCTGCGGACAAGGGCATGGACATGCCAGGGTGCCTTGTTCCTTCCATCGTGGCCGATGGGGAAGGAAGTGTCCACGGATTGTTGAGGTAAGTCGTGCGAAACGACGAAACTTGGAAAATCTCAACCTTATGGTGGTCGAATATGAACTTGACATCGCCTTGAGGGGGCAGGTAATCGAAGGTACCCATCAAAGATGGGCACAAACCAACCCCTACGTTGACTACGCCCGGTTGGGGATTATCAATCATCGGGACCGCGGATGCTCCCAGTGAAGGGTCAGGTCTGGAGAAAGACAATTGATCAATGGTCACAATCTGGTCCTTGTGTGGAAACAACAAGACCTGGAAAACTGTAGCAACCACTGCTTGCATGGCATAAGTCCAACTCCTTCCTAACAAGAGATTGTAGTCGAGGGATGCGTCGACTACTTCTACCTTGACGTACACAGTCTTCCCTCCGAACTGCACGGGGAAAGAGGGAATGATACCATGTGGTCGGAACGAACGACCGTCGAAAGCAATGAGAAGAGTAGGTGATGGAGACAAAACTGGCTGGCCAATGGCCTTCGAACATGCCAACGACATAACGCATGTCGAGGCGTCCTCATCAACCATCGTGCGGAAAATGTTCTGAGTAAAAGTTTTCGTGGGGTAAGCCACTATTATCTGAAATGCTACGTGGTAAGGCAGATGAGGTTTTAAGTCGGTTGTATCCAACATGATTGTACCAGATTACAAGTCTCGGTAGATCCTAAAGCGGCTAACAAAGCTTTCCTCTAGGAAGGGCAGCTTTGGAGGACCTCCAAAGCGGACATCGCACAAGGGGTTTGAGACAAATCCTCCACCACAAAATAGTTCTGGGCGGCCCTTGCGTTCGGGTTGTGAGAAGCTTTCTTGAACGCACCTTTTGGGATGCGTGTCATTGTTTCGCCCGAAGTCTTCTCGATCTGGAGAGGAAGAGATGGGTTTTCGGCTTCTTTGCCCTTCTCAGAAGTGCTTGGTTTATTGTAGTCATGCGCTCTAGTCGATATAAAAGCATCACCCTTCATCATATACACATTCGCGGATGCAGGATTATTCGAAGACAGAGAGGGTCCTTGATTGCCCCCTTCCACGCTTGTAGAGGCTTGGGTTAGGTTTTGCCCATGTTGAAATGGATTGGTTAACACGACAGGTTGTTGCTGGGTCACAAACTTTTGGGCCTCTGCAAGCTGGGGACATTGGTGGGTCGGGTGGTCTTCCGCGCACAGGTTGCACGGATACCTCGCCTTCCGTTTCTCAGTGTTGCCCCCGCCAGCAATATTAGTGGGTTTCTTATCCCCCTTACCCTTCTTTTGTTGTTTTTTCTTTCCTTCAGGTTGCTGGGTGGCCTTTGGATTTGTCGATTGCACGTTGTGTACATCCGACGTTTAGGTAGGGGGAGCAGCCAAAACAGAAGTTTGGCTGGCCGCTATGTGTTGTATAGACAATTGCTGCAATTGCTTCGTCAGTTGTTCAACGGGCTTTGTTTGTGCTGAACCAACAATACCATTGGCATGTGGTCCAACTCTCTGTCTGGTTTTATCAAGTATTGAGCGTGGCGCATCTGGCAAGATCTCGAATAATAAACCGGACCGAGAGTAGATTAGCTCAAGTTGTTGAGCTCTCATGATGGCATCTTCTTCGGAAAACACTCCCGACGTCGCGACGTCTTTGGATAACTGTGGGACCAAAGACTCAAGGAGCCACTCAAGTAGGAATGCTGGTGGGATTGGCACCTTAATTAAACTCTTCCGGCGTCACCATTCTCGGATGTGATCAGAGATATTGGCTGCATTTGTCTGTGCGAAATTGGCCAGCAATTCTGTGCCAGCGTCGTATCTCACAGGTAATTGGAAATGGTTTAGAAAATCCATTGCCAATTCACCGAAGGAAGAGTATCTTGAGCGGTCGAGCTCAATGTACCATTTCGCAGCACTCCCAATGAGAGTACGCTGAAACAATCGCAACTGTACGGAGTCGTCTTTTAACGAATTAGACGAGCACCAAAGGTGAAAAGTAGTCACATGATCTCCTGGATCTTCGTTAGGCTTGGGCTTGAACTTGGGTATGTCCGAAGGCAACTTCGTCGGCATAGGGGGCCAACATGGATCGTGACAGATAGGGTCATTCAACAACCTTGTCAAGTCTGGCAAATGCAAGGTTGCCAGGAAAGGTAGTTTGGGTTGTTGGTGATAATCATGGAAAAAGGGACCTGGAGTTTGACTGGCACCAGGTTGCCAGGAAAAGTTCGGCTGCTGGCCTGGGTTTTGGTAAAAACCATGGCCATGACCAGCGTACGGATTCTGCGTGTGAGGAGACATCATCGGCTATTTCCCAAAATAGGATGTAGATGGTTGGGCGTGCATTACATTCGGAGGACTTTGGGAAGGGTTGCCCCATACCGATCCCATGGGCATAGGGATAGCACCCTGTCCAGGTTTCCATTGGTTGTGAAAAGAATTGCCCCAGATCGACATTCCTGACGAGGGAATTGATCCTTACCCAAAATTCCAAGGTCCTGATGCGGAAGAAGTTCCTGGGTTTGCCCCCTATGAAGGAATAGTACCCTGCATAGGAATAGGTTGTCCGTAACCGAGGTTGCCCCCAGTCGGAAAAGCAGTTGACGAGAAAGCATTGTTACCAAACGCACTGAACAAAGAAAACGATGTCGAACCTACCGACATATTATGAGCAGGTGTTCCTTGACTCCCTCCTCCAAATAAACTATGGTGTGTGGGTGGCTCGACGGATTGCTGGTGGGTGCCACCGAGCGAAGGGGACGAAGGAGGTATATGACCTCCCCCGTAAGGAAAAGCGTTAAAAGGAGCTAAAGTGCCCCCCATGTGTCCTTACATAGGAGCGTTAGAGCTCCCTGCCCCTAGACCTAAAGTCTGTAAAGTGGAGTAGGAAAGTATAGGAGTTGTCCTTGAGCTAGGCATCCCGTATGAGAACGGAGGGCCTGTCGCACTCTTTGTGAAAGGGGCAGTGGCCCCTACCATAGACGGGATTGGACCACTGCTCGAGGTAGAGGCGGTCGAGACCATGGTGGCTCGGACCGGTGATGGTCGGTTAGGAGGTGGAATATCCCCTGTGGTGACAACCATAGTGGGAATTGAAGAATTCCTAGAAGAAGTGGCAGCATTTGTTTCCATTGCTGCGTGCGACATTGTCTGACACTCGTCAGGGTGAATCTGTACGATGATGGGTGCCGAAATATCAGTGGTTGGAGTTTTGGATGGACCAAGAGCTTTCGCTCCAAGGTCTAAAACGGTCGTTTCCTCCGGATGTTGGTCGGGTACAGTTTCCTGTGACCTGGCCGCTTCAAAAGACCCTTGTTGGTCTAGCTTTCGCCCTAGTGGTGGCAAAGGTGGCTCCAGTGTAACCGGTGATAGGCCCAGAAGCCTTCGTGACCGACATAGCTCGTGATCCTCCACTGTGTGAGAATATCAAAGACACACTAGGGCTTTCTATTCGTTCAAAAAACAACACACACTAAAAAAGTCCCTCTAAGATAAAACAAGCAAACACTAAACTAGTTGGAAGAACAGTTACAACAACCAACACTAGAGCAACTTACCGGTGCAAGTGCAACTCGAACACGGAAGCACCGTCCGGGTATACTCTGCAAAGCGTGGCCCGTTCTCTGTCCTAGGTACCGCTGTATACCTCCACAGTCCCCTGTGTATGTCCCTAAAATGGATCGGCAACTAGGTTGCCAGCGCGCGAACAGTTACTATGCAGGTACAATGAAAGTCGGGTAGACCACAATGAGCAGGGTATCGAGCCCGAAACCTGTCAAGGGTATCGAAGGCAAGTGTTCCGGAAGACAACTGAGGACCTCGAACGGATTTGAGACCCACGAAGCTCCGTGGCAANCACCGTCCGGGTATACTCTGCAAAGCGTGGCCCGTTCTCTGTCCTAGGTACCGCTGTATACCTCCACAGTCCCCTGTGTATGTCCCTAAAATGGATCGGCAACTAGGTTGTCAGCGCGCGAACAGTCACTATGCAGGTACAATGAAAGTCGGGTAGACCACAATGAGCAGGGTATCGAGCCCGAAACCTGTCAAGGGTATCGAAGGCAAGTGTTCCGGAAGACAACTGAGGACCTCGAACGGATTTGAGACCCACGAAGCTCCGTGGCAAATGCAATCGACGAAATCCCAAGACAAGCCCTCTATATGTGTTCTTCGCTACGATTGGTCCAACTTTGGAGGGGTTATCTCCGCTACCTTTCCGCACACGACGTCGTGTTTAGACCCTGTGTTAGAGGGGGGGTCCCGGATAACTTTCACGATACTGGACTTTGACACTCCCTAACTCAGACTCCAATGTTTGATTTAATGGCCTTGAAGAGTTTCCTCTCCAACCTAATTCAAGCCCTAACCCTAAACTAGTTGGTTGACCCTACAAACATAAAAAGTCTAAAGAATTTTAGATTTAACGTTAATTTTTATGGCTTGTCTTAAGTCAAAGGTTATGAAAGTGAAACTAGTGATGTTTGAAAGACGAAAGAAAAATAAACAGAAAGCTGGAAACAAAATAACTTCTTCTTGACTCAAATCTTAAACAACTTTTCAAACAAATTTTTTTCTAAGATCTTTAAACAACAAACTCAAAGCAGGTTTTCACTCAACTACGAGTTACTTATGATCTAAGTAAACCGTCAAGAACTTATGAAAGCAAAGACTTTTCCCTGGTTACTAATGCAAACCAATACTATTTAACCAAACAAAGAAATAAAAGATTATTTTATTTTATTTTAATGCTCACAAAGCAAAAAGGAAAAATATCAATAAGTAAAAACCAAGAAAATTTCTGGCCTAAGCACAGATCACAAAGAGTCACTTTTAAAAATTACACACAAGCAAATTAAAATTGGACTCTCACACTTGTCCAAAAACCCTATAAAAAGAAAATTTTGAGGAAAACTTCTGAATGAAAAAGAAAGCTATTGCTTTGATCAAACCTAAGTTACTGACCGCTATGACAGAGACCCAAAAACCTTAGAGGTATAACTCTTGTCAAAGGAATGGATGGCTGCCTTACCTTAAACAAAAATTTTCTCCACAGGCACGCTGCTGACAGTTCAACAGCAAGCGTGTGCACGCGAGCTGTGTAAAGTCAGAGCGCGTGTACACGCATGCTGGCCTTATACAGGCCGCGTGTATCTCTGAAACTCTAAGACAAATGAAAGGCCAAGCAATCCAGCCCAGACAGAGACTACTGGTACTGAGAACCAGGATCTCTTGAAGACTCAGACACTTACTTTAACAAAAAAAAGAAAACAATTCAAGGAAAACTTCATAGAGCAAACCAATCTGAGGTGAAACCTAAGCTATAGACTGCAAACAACAAAGACTAGAAAGAGTTCCAGAAAACCCCTTAGGAGGATTATTTCTGATAGGGGAGAGGATGACTGCCTCTCTAAAAGAAATTTTCTGGAATCGTACACGCGACTGACACTTCCTCAACTAGCGTGTACACGCGGGCTATGGGAAGGTAGGGCGTGGGTACACACATGCAGGCCTTATACAGGCCGCGTGTACCTCTGTGTGTCTCGAAAAAAAAATAAAAAAATGCAGTCAAGCAAAGAAACAGAGATAAGTGGTATGGAAGACCAGAATCTCTGTTAGCTCAGACTTTTGCAGAAACTTCAAAAACAAGAAATGAAACCAGTTCTTAAAAATACCCAAGAAAAAACATTCCCAGAAACCCTAGAGATCCCCAGTAAGGTCGCCAATTCTGTTGTGGGTGGGAAATCCCTCCTATGGACTAGCACTAAGGGTTTTATCATGCATGCATAAATGACTTAAAGATTCTTACTTTTTACCATCATCTCATGCCTAAACCCCTATTACTCATATGTAAATACAAGGCTCAAGAGATTAAGTTGACGTACCTTATTTTTCGTGTTTGATTTCGATCCCTTTTCGTGCTTGGTCGTTCTTTGACTGCAACTCTCCTCCCAATGCTGACCTAATTTCACTAAAGACAAACAAAGAACTCCACATGCATTTGATCTATGAACTAACGGGTTAGAGATTTAATCAATCATACAATCAATATTCCAATAATGACAATCTTATATGGCGGGACGAGAAAAAAAATTCTTTTATTAACTTCACAATGATACCTTATAATGATAAAGTCGACTACCGCTCCTTGATCCTGGTCCTGGGCTCTTCTTGCACTATCTTCCAACTGCTTTGCTCTATACTTCTCTTTGCACAAGGATGGCTAAAGGTTGGGACAAAGGGAATGCTTAATCGGGTATAGTTTCTTTACTATGATTCTCCTCCTTTC
>SNQJ01S0122529.1:20539-36969 GCA_010110895.2 Picea sitchensis | reverse complement strand
GCTCAAAATAATTTACATAAATAACATACTTTATACTTATTAGTCCCTACCAAAGCAGGGACTATAGTTTTCTCTTGGTTCATTTCACTACATTATTTGGTTCGTTTTGGAGACATGATGACTTGATAACCTATGTTCTATAATGTTATAACCCTAAAATTCCCTACTCATGCATACATGGCATTGGCCTTCGTACTTGCATAATTTTCCAAACTATTGCTGAGAAGATCTTCTTAAAAAACCAATTTTTAGAGCATGTATGCGCCCTACACCACTACATCCCACGTACATACGCTTGCTGCATGCTAGAAAACCCACGTACATATGCTTGTTGCACAATACACAACCCATGTATACCTCCAAAAGTTGCAAAAATTAAAAAGTTGTAAGGAATTCGGTGGAATTCACGGGATATTGGAGGTTTCCCAACCAATTCACCTATTGTAGTCTGTCCCCCAACCGAATAACCATCATTTTGTCATATAAAATGAGGTGTTGGGGTCTCATTTCAGAACAAAGCATAAGAATAGTGAAACTCTGCCCAATTTCACTTCCCTTCCTTGCCCAAGCATTTGCTACCTTTTGTGAGTTACAACCTCAACATTCCCTCTTCATCCCCTTTTATTCCATCCAATCCATTCCCTTTCCTTGAGGTAATAAGTAGATTGTGAGAAGAGGCTTATTGAAGGTGCACTTGGAGCATTGCAAAGAGGATCCCGAACCAGGTTCGCGGAACGGTGGCCGACAAGGATTGTAAGTTTCAATCTTTGTTTGATGAACAAAAAAATCTCTTTTCCTTGTCCCAAATGATGATGTTTTGTGTATTTTCTTTTATTATACATAGAATTTGATATCTAACCCTAGTTTATGAATAGAAATAACATGCTTGTAGTCCTTGTTTTCCTAGTCTTGGATGAAGGTTAGCCTTGGGAGGAGACTTGCAGTCTTTGGAGCTACAAAGATTGAGGAGATCATCACCAGATGTGGGATAAAAGGTACAATTACATATCCTCTCTGTTATCATATTTGATATATTGAGGGATATTCTTGGCATATGTTTAGAGGAACTTGATAGTAGTGTTGGTGACACATGATTGGTACATATTTGGTGCATGGTTAGAGGCCCTTTCTAGTAGTATTGTTGTCACATGGTATATGGATGATGTGGCATAGATATATTGATATATTATTAAAATCACATCTTGTTCTTGGTGATGGTTATGAGGTATTGTGATGTGCAAATTTGATGCACTTGTGATGGTACAGGTTGTGTGAGTGATTGATGTACATGGTTGATAGTACAGGTTGATTGGTATAGGTTGGGACATGTTGCACGTTGATGTGACAGAGACAAAAAAGGGTATGAGTTTCAGAAAGGTGAAATCCCTAGCTTTATGAAGGCATACACAGGTTGTGTACATACATAGGCTGCAATATAGAAAGGTCATGTACATACGTGAGCTGCAACATATACAGTTCACGTACCTACTGGTATTTTTTGGTACAAGATAATTAATGGTATAGGTTGATTACAAGTTATTGGTATAGGTTGGTTACAGGTTGTTGGCATAGATTGGTACAAGTTTATAGTGGTATATCTCACAGTGATAGTCTGGTAGTGGTTTCATCATTTATTTGACACTTATATTTCAAGGCGGAAATATGGGGAAAGGAAAGGGGTTTGTACCCTCCTTCTGGTTGGCATCGAAGAATTATGGATTTGGAGCTTTCTTCAGGTTGGACCCTGAGAACTAGGTGGCTGTAGCCAGATAACATAGATGATTGTAGCCTCCTTCTAGTTGTATCCATAGAATTAGGAAGTTGGAGCTTCCCTCGGGTTGTAGTCTAAGAAACTAGGGGGTTGGAGCCTCCATCCAGTTGGAGCTGGAGAATTGGAAGTTGGTGCTTCTTTGAATGTAATTCTTAAAGACATATAAGAAAATCATTCCATGGTTTTCTCCCACATTGGTTTTCCACGTAAAATTATAGTGTATTGTGCATTGTGTGGATGTGTCTATTATTGTTTATTATGCACAAATGGATGTTAATGTTTTATGATGAATAATATATTAATGATGAACTGATGAACATTGTTGAATAAGTTAAATGAATACACATTGTGGTTAAAAGGATTAATAAGTGGTATAAATTACTCATTACTGATTCACCCCCCCTCTCAATAATCCAACAATTGGTATTAGAGAAGGTTCCTTCAAGAGACAGTTTAGCCACTGGAAGGAGATCATGGAATTTACTGAGAATGGAGTACCAATGTTTGATGGTCAAAGTGGTATAAAGTATGAGATGTGGAGCATAATAACAAGAAACGTTTTAGAGGCACAGGGATATGATATTTGGTATTCAGTTGTGACAGGATATAATGCTACAAAGAAATCAAAGACTACAACCAAGAAGGAATTGAAGAAGAATAACAAAATTGCAATGGAATTCATTTTGGAAGGACTATATGACTCAGTTAAGGAGAAGGTGGGTAAATGTTCATCAGCTAAAGAACTTTGGGATAAGTTACATGATATCTATTCTTCACCCATCACAGAATCAAAGAATTCCAAAGAATATGCAAGTACAAAACATGAAGAAAGATGTTCATCATTTCAGACAGATTAAGAAGAAGAAGAGTATGTAATTAACATAAGTATGTTTTTTTTCTTTAATTGTGAAAAACATTGACATGTTGAAATTGAATTCCCTGAAGGTAATGAGACATAAAATCCAATTGAAATAGAAGACAATTATGAAGAAGAATTGATCAGTTCTTTACATGAACTAAAGAAAGAAAGATAATAAAACAAGTCACTCAAGAAAGAATTGATGAAGCAAAAGGAAAGTGTTCAAGGTTTCGAACAAGATCAGTAGGCCATCAAGAATTTAAGAGTTCAGCTAGAAGAGGCCAGAAGAATTGAATAGACTCTTGAATATCAAAAGCAGTGTTTAGAAGCAAACATAAAAACAAACAAGGACGAAGAAGAAAAGAGATAAATGATACTGATAGATCATCTCAAGGAAATAACTGATGACTTAAACCAGTTTGTTCAAGAAGAGAGAAGACTCGAAAAATAAATAATTACATTGAAAATCCAACTTGAAGAAGCAAACATAATAGAAGAAATCATGAAGTCTTAGATAATGAAGAAAGAATAATAGGTTGTGAAGATCGAAGAATAATTTGTCACACTAAGATTCAAAGTCGTCAAGCTTAACGAGAACGTTGAAGAGGCAAAAACATCCACGTTAGAAGTAGAGAATGGAGAGAATCATTCTAGGTTGCTAGAAAAGAAGAATGATGAAAAAAGAAAGAGTTATGCAGAAGTACTCAAAGGAAGGAATCATGGTCAACCAGAATCTAAGAAAACTGATAAATATACATCTTCAAGAAGACCCTCCACATTCAAGCCACAAAGAATATTCAATCATGATAAACCAAAACAAGAATTCAAGAGGACTACACCATTCACTCCCAGGTATGTAAAAATATTTTATGGTCATTGTTTTTATTGCACTAACTTTGGACATAAGGTTGCAGATTACAGGGCTTATTGAAGAAATGTTAAAGCAAGAAATGCTTATGTGTCTCCACATAGCATTGAATGTTACAAATGTCATAACTATGGACACATAGCTTGTGATTGTAGAAGCATGATCGATACTTCCATGAAAGAGAACATTGATATCAGATATAAGAAAGTATGGAAAAGAAAACAGGAAGAACAGGTGAACAAATACCATGTCCCAGAGATCGCAGGATTGGAAATAATACGAGATGAAGACAAATATTCAAATAAAAAGGAAGATTTCAAATACAAAAAGGTTTGGAGAAGAAATGAAAGAAAATAATAGCAGGTAAATAAGGAACAAGTTCAAGAGATTGTACTTTCAGAAATTGTAGTGCAAGATGAATCCACAGACATGTTAGAGAAAGATTTGCCTCAGCCTATGCAATCTTGCAGAGAGGGCCTTATCCCATTCCCCCATGCAGACTTATTTTCCCTGATTGATAAATCCAGAGAACAAAATAAATATTTTTCCACTTGTACACACCTTTCAAGCTATACAACAAGCGTATACGCTGACTGCTCCACTAGAGCCCGCGTACATTAGAATTTGTGCCATCAAATCAAAATTAAATGTCGGGTTTCCATGTCATGACAAGATATCTATGATCCTTGGCCTTCCATATACTGGAAACATTCTGAATAGGCCCTTCATTTTCATTTGAAAGGCTATAAAGAAGCCAATTCTAATCTATGGAAAAAGGAGAGAGAATTCAACTTTGAGAGCAAAGTTACTCTGGAGGAATTATTACTTCATTATTGAGTCTGCATCCCTTTTTCCTTTAAGTTTGAACACAATGTTCAGCCCCCAAGCTCTTCCCTTATTGATGGAGAACTTCTTTGTCTCCCTTATATGATCTTGCCTTTGGTGGAGGATTGAAGTGGTGGAGGCCCAGTTGGAAGGAATTCGGTTTCTTGGTTCCGAACCATGCTGACATGGAAGTCTGTAATGTTTTCACTTCTGCTGATCATTTATTAATAGAAATACACCTTTCCCGTCCAATTGATATCTTGAAAATATATGTATTATGATCCATGGCCATGTTTGTTTTATATATTAATGGATTATGCTATCTAATGTGATAACCTTTTATATTATCACTATATTCTTTCTCTTCTTGTTTGTTGAGAACTTGTTGCAGGTATAAAGCTTTGGGTCGAAGTGCTCAACGATGGACATCATCAAACGTTTGGATGAGGTAAGCCTCTTTCTTACCTCTCTTGCACATTAGTTTATATAGCATATGTTGGAATTGAGTTGATTTCTACAGTCACACCTATTTGTCGTGGTTCACCCTAGCCATAGAGAGATTTTCCTCGTAACCGAATTGGCGACTCCACTGGGGATGAATCTTATTTATTAGGGTTTGAAGTACTTTTCTCCTTAGATTTCTCTCGTTTCTATTGTGGTTCTTGTCGTGTCATTGCTTGAAAAATCCTATTCACTCTAGGTCTCAGATTTTAGCCTTTCTCCCTTGCCTAGCCTTGTTTTGAAGCATACACACACCTTTTTGCTTGACAATTGCGTACACACGCGGGTTGTCTCACTGCAAGCTGCGTATATACACTCTGTTTACCCAAATAGTCGCGTACACCTTTTCTCCTTACCTGTTTTCTTGGTTTGGTGTTTGTTGGGTGGGATTTGATGCTTGTTGAGCCTTTTTAGGTCTCTGTAGTGCCTATTGAGTGCCTCTTTATCTTCATCTTTTCATTTTTATTGAAAAGAAACCCTCTTTTGGTTGAATTTTTGGGTGAATTTTTTCTCTTCATATTTTCATTTTTATTGTCCTTGTACATTAGGTTGGGTGCTTTGTTGCTTGATATCCTGCTTGAGTTATCTCTTTTTCATACACAATAGGTATATGTATCAAGTTACTTTTCAGTCCATGCATTTCCAGTTTTGATATATTGAAAATACAAAAAACAATAGGCATTTTGCATTTCTTGGTATTTTTTGTCTTTTGAGTTTTTATCATTATCTTAGTACATATAGCGAAATATTGCATCTTTACTTCTGAATCGTAGAGTTGAATTTGAAAATTGCATCGTTTTTAGGAGCATTTCATTCATCAAAAGTTAAAGTTATACCTTGCATTACTTTCATATTTACTTTTCTTGCAGAGTCATAAAATCATTGGTTTCATCACCATATACCTTTTTGAGTAATCATGACCATAAAATCAATGCTATAATTTAAAATTTATTAGTAACGATTTTATTTTCTAGGGTGCACAAACTAGCCTAGGATTTAGTGCCTTGGAATAGGATTTTGTGAGTAAGCTTATCCAAGGCAATTAAATCAACATATGTGTCTAAGTCAAGGAATGGAGAAATCCATTGTATAATTGGTAAGGTCAGGAGGCTCTGCTCACACCGGAGTTAATCACGAGGTCACATGAAGTTGGTTTAAGGGATATCCCCAGATACTCGCCTAGCGTCAGAGATATTTCTGGGGATTTATTCATATCTGGGGATCTTTCTAGTGCCCATACCTCCGTGAGAGGCGGTGCTTTCAAGGTTTTGGGATTTCCTACCCTACCCATATGGTGATCCGGACTTATGAATGCTTGCCTATGCATCGGTTATACAGTAGTATATTAGTTTCTTGACTTAGGTATCTCATAGGTTACTTGCAGGGGTTGTTTTGCAAGTACCCTGGGTCAGATAGGGGTCGGACAAAACACAACCCTTATGGAGGATTGCCTCTTCGGGAGGGGGTCTAACCGATTGGTTTTTAAGCCCATGAGGGCCCCTATAAATGATTTTGTTACCTCCGATCTTTAGAGAGGAGCCTCAAGTCCCTCTTGGATGAGACATACCTCTTTAGGGAGGGAGGCCACTCAACCACTTTAGCCCGTTTGCCTGCATATTAGCCGTTTGATTTTTGGTGTGCTCTTTGATTACTAGTTGACCTTAGGATTTTTCACTGAGTCTTTGTTATTATGAATAGTGGAGTCCCTATGGCTCCCTCATTTGTTGTTAACCCCCCAATGATGTTCACTAATTTCACGGGGACGGATCCTTCCACTTTGCATTATGGTATGCAGAATTATGGCACTTAGTAAATGGCTTGGGTCTCTAATCATTTTTCTCATGGTATGCTCAACATTTATTCACACTTTCCATCCTATGTGAATCCTATTTGTGGGTCTGGGGCCATGATGCCTCCCTATTCTTCCTTTTCATTTGGTGGGAGTATCATCCCTCAAACACCTCTTACTATAGGAGGTTGGAATCTTCCTTCCTACGAATCCACTTTTCTAGGAGAAAGTGCTCAAATGGGTGGTCATTCGACTTATTCCACTTTGTCCACCTATCCTTATTCCACTATGTCGGTTCCCACGAACGCTTTTCCCATGGTGGACCTTCATCTGTCCTCTGGTGTTCCAACTGGAGGGAGTCATTCTTATAGTATGAGCAATCCCCTTTACAAAGTTCCTTTGTCTGGGGGCAACATATATCCTCACATGAGTAACCCTTGTCATGTCACTTCCTCTTTGCAAGAGGCTTCCTCAATGATGATTCCCTTAAAACCTGTTATGAATCAATATGGAGGAGGATACTGTCCTGTCGAGCAGGGCCATGGTGTATACCAGAACCCTTCTTGGTTTTTTCTCAAAATAAATCTTTCCTTGGATCGTGGTGTAAAATGCCGCAATCAACCACCGCCATAAGTCCAGTCACTGTCATACTGGAATTATATCACCAAAGTCTTCTAGTTATGTTGGATATTGGTCGACAACCTCTGCAAGTCATGTTGAATACCTACAACTAGTCATTGCAAGTCATGATGGTGGCACAAGTCCAGTCACTGCATGTCATATTGGCATTGTATCACCAGCCTCTGCCAGTCATGTTGGAGATTGGTCAAAAACCTTTGTAAGTTATGTTGAAGACCTGCAACCAGCCGCTGTAGGTCATGTTGGGGGCACAAGTCTAGTCATTTCTAGTCACACTACACATACATCACCAACCTCTACTAGTCATATTGGGGATTCATCACCAACCTCTACTAGTCATGTTTGGGATTCATCACCAACCTCTGTTAGTCATGTTGGAGATTGTCTACTAGCCTCTGTAAGTCATGCTGGGAGCATGTCACTAGCCACTACAAGTCATGCTGGGGGCATTCATACGATCGAGAATCCTATACATTTCAAACGTAGGGCCAGATTCCCTTGCAAGACTTGTGAAGGAAATCACCTTACTTGTTTGTGTCCTGCTACTATCGGGATACCATAAGCTTGGTTCTCACTTGAGGTCCCTTCAGGTTATGAGTCATATATGGTTTCCACACACTCCGTTATTTCTTTGTTTGATACAACAGTCATGCCGATGCAATCTTCGGCTGACACCCCTTTTCCTTTAGGGGTTGATGCATCCTTTGACCTTGTTGTCTCACATCCCGTTCAACTAGTGGTCGTGTTGATGCAATCTTTGACCGACACCTCTCCTATGTTCAACGGTGATGCATTTCTTGACCTTGTTGTCTCACATATTGTTCAACCAATGGTCGTGTTGATGCAATCTTCGACCAACAACACTCCTATTTTTGGGGGTGACGCACCTCTTGACCTTGTTGTCCTACATCCTATTCAACCAATGGTTAAGGAAGTGGTCATGTCGATGAAATCTTCGGTCGACCCCACTCTTCTCTTGGAGAGTGACAATTCTAAGGGAGCAGTCACGCCGATGCAATTTTCAGTCAATATCGCACTTCTGGTTCTCGTTCTATACCTTCTATGCCATGTCCGTAGCATTTCTAGTAATTCACCTTCTGAACAAGAGAGAGTTTTACTCTTCCCGAGTTCTCTCCCTCCAAGTCTCGAATATATTCCCTTTGATTGAGGTGGTCTTGTGGGGTATCCAATTCCTCCGCCTATGTCTTTTCCAGGAAGAGACATTATCCGATATATCATGGAGATGATAACCTCTGTTAGTACTTTATCCTCCTCGACTTGGAGAGCTTTGGGTTTTCCCAAGATTGTGTCGGTTCTTCATAAGATACTGAAATTCCACATAAGTCTAGCACGGGAGCCTTGGCCTCCCCCGTGACTTGTTGCCTAGAATATCCCAATGAGTCTAATTTAATCTCTTTTTCGACTCGTCTAAAAACCGAAAATATTTCCGAGTGAATTTGTCCCTTTCACACTCGTTAAATTGGACTTGAAAGGTCATGAGTCTTAGTTAAGCCCTTTTCTGACTCGTTTAAAAACCAAAAATATTTCCGAGTGATTTGTCCCTTTCACACTCATTAAATTGGACTTGAAAGATCATGAGTCTTAGTTAAGCTCTTTTCCGACTCGTTTTCAAAAAGAGAAAAGATTGTCGAGTGAGCTTGTCTCTTTCATAGTCGTAAATCGGACTAGAAAGGACATCTATTTGGCACAATTTTATCCCTTTTTCACACCAAGTAGACTAAAAGACATAAAAAAGGACATTTGTTGGTGTTAAGTTGTGATTACATCTCATGCCCCTACTTGCAGTATTCAGCCTATAGCCGGTTCTCACTTTGCGTTATAAACCATTTGCCTCAACACTTTTGCATCCTCAACCAAGAATAGCCTTGTTTATATCCTTCGCAATTTGACACCCTATACCTAGGAGGGAATATACCCCGTGTGTCCATCTCCCACATGCATTTCCTTGCATTGAGCATAGGTACGTTCCACTGCTGGAACTAGTTTTGCTTACTTGCGACACTCGTTTCCTCCTCTGTATCATAGCATTCATTTGTTATGAAGAAACAAAAAAAGGAGGGCGGGAAGGGAGTACTATATTATATTTGGTAGCAGTCGTGTCGCCTTTGAATAGAGCACAAAGTTATTTGAGTCCATTCATCATAATTTTGGGTTTATCATGGCCTTAGGAAGCTGAGCTCGTTACAGAGTCTTCTCTACCAACTAGTTACTATTCTAGTCCCTACAAAGAACTTCATTGATGCCTCCTGCATCTCATGATTTTATCTTTGGGTCTATGCTGCTAGAGTCCACCATATGTCTCATCCTCTTGTTCAAAGGAAGTATATCAACCTGTGTTGGCAACTCCTTAGAACTCTTGACTTTGCATGTCGTCCATACCCTCATTTTGTCTCAGAATCACATGATACTTTAGTCCTCACTCCCCTCCTCCTTTCTAATTAGTAGGGGGGGCTAAAGCTTTTGGGTGGGCTGAGCACGAAACCCCACCAGGTCTCTCTCTATCTGTTGGATTAAATTCGTAAAAGATCCTCTTGGGAGGCCTTCTTTTTCAAGCAGCTCTGGAGTGATAGGTTTAAACCATTTGTCGGGTGATAGGATTTCTCCCAGCGTTTGACAAGCGAATTAAGGAGGAGTCCAATAGACCAAGGATCCAAAGATTACCTGTGAGCAAAAACCAATGCACCCTGGCCTTACTTTCATCATGGGTAGGTAACCTTGAATCCAACAGTTGACATTTCATCATTAGTTGTTGCCTGGGTGGTTTCCCTTGTGTTCGATGGAAAGACATCTATTCACACATTGGGATTCATGTAGTGTCTTGGATGCCATTAGCCTTATTGGTGGTTTCCTCTCCTTTTTCAACAATTTTCATTATTAGCTGCTATTAAGAGGGTCTTTTTTGTGTACCACTTGCACTTGACACATGTGAAAGACACATAGGGTCGTTGGTTCGTGAACTTGTTCTTCGTATGATTTCCACCAAATCATGAAGCTCCTACTTTGTATCTCATGCTGACTGATGAGAGATGCCTTAATGCTCTCCTTTCAGTGGGTCTCTTTCCATCGACATCATCCCATTATCTGGAAACATGACCTAGAGTCTTATGAGTACCTCGAGGCTTGCAGTCATCAGTGGCAGGCTCTCTCGCCATCAACAGTTAGGAATAAATTAATGTCTCCTGATCGATGGATTCTTCAGGTGCACGACACCGACTCCTCTATTCACACTTGTAAGAATGTACTCAGTGCCTTGATACCTACTTTCATTATCAGTAGGTTGTCTCATGTTTGTTAATGATATACATCAATGACCGGTAATCAAACGATGTCTCATTGTGTTCGACCTCAACTCCTTTATTCACATGATGTAGACTTGCACCTTTGGTGGATTGCGAAGAAGACTAGAAGACATCACTATGTGGCCGCAACTTTCCTGATCTTTTTCTTCCTTTTCATTTGGACCAGAACCTATATGACTTCAGTGATCATGGGAGATCAGATTGTACTCCATGGTATACAGATATCTTTAGATTGGTTTTGAGACTATTTCTACTGGGCCTTGATACAACTATAGGCATGTAACTGCATTTGTATTTGCCTATTCATAGCCACAAACACTTGTTTGGTATATTTTTCACATGGATATACAGTGTATTTTTGGCA
The DNA here is from genome assembly GCA_010110895.2 of Picea sitchensis. NCBI lineage: Eukaryota > Viridiplantae > Streptophyta > Pinopsida > Pinales > Pinaceae > Picea > Picea sitchensis. Next base: position 26,033 of record SNQJ01S0122529.1, on the reverse strand, counting down.
GCCATGTATGGAAAGTTAGTGCAGAATGTAATGAGAAATTGAGTTCGTCCGATTCTCTACCACTCCACTTCTGGGTTATTTATAATGTCTTTCAGCCATCGCAAATACTCCTCTGACCTCACACATTAGGGGGCATCTGTTAGAGAAATATTTGCCTCACCCTATGAAATCTTGTAGAGAGGGCCTTATCCCATTCCCCCATGCAGAATTATTTTCCCTGATTGATAAATCTAGAGACAAAAATAAATATTTTTCCACTTGTACACACCTTGCAAGCTATACAACAAGTGTATACGCTGGCTGCTCCACTACATCCCACGTACATCAGGATTTGTGCCAGAAAATCAAAATTAAATGTCGGGTTTCCATGTCACGATAGGAGATCTCTGATCCTTGGCCTTCCATATACTGGAAACGTTCTGACTCGGCCCTTCAGTTGAATTTTTAAGGCTATAAAGAAGTCAATTCTGAGCTATGGAAAAAGGAGAGAGAAATCAACTTTGAGAGCAAAGTTACTCTGGAGGAATTATTACTTCATTATTGAGTCTGTATCCCTTTTTCCTTTAAGTCTGAACACAGTGTTCAACCCCCAAGATATTCCCTTATTGATGGAGAACGTCTTTGTCTCCTTTATATGAGCTTGCCTTTGGTGGAGGATTGAAGTGGTGGAGGCCGAACAAACTTGGTTTCTTGGTTCCGAACCGTGTCGACACAGAATTCTGTAATGTTTTCACTTCTGTTGATCATTTATTAATAGAAATACACCTTTCTCGTCCAATTGATATCTTGCAAATATATGTATTATGATCCATGGGCATGTTTGTTTTGTATATTAATGGATTATGCTATCTAATGTGCTAACCTTTTATATTATTACTATATGCTTGCTCTACTTGTTTGTTGAGAACTTGTTGCAGGTATAAAGCTTTGGGTCAAAGTGCTCAATGGTGGACATCATCAAATGTTTGTATGAGGTAAGCCTCTTTCTTACCTCTCTTGCACATTAGTTTATATAGCATATGCTGGAATTGAGTCAATTTCTATAGTCACACCTATCTGTTGTGGTTCACCCTAGCCAAAGAGAGATTTTACTCGTAACAAGATAGAAAGAAAGAAGTCGGAGTTCATAAAGATGTTGAGTCTACCAACGATGATGATGACTCTGCATCCGAGCGGATATTTTTCTGAGCCATCTGGCTTGGAGACTACCATGTAATCTAAATATTAGATAGGGGGAGTCTATGCAGTAGATGCGACAGATTAGAGAACCATCTTTCGAGCAACTTACAGATTTTGAGTAGATAGACTCAGAGTAGTCAGTTAGCAGAATTATAGTATGACAGATTGATCAGCTGGAAAAATTACATAGGAAGAAGTTTATGATTGTATTCAAACAAAGATATCTTCAGCACAAGTTGTTCCATATATGTAGATTTTGGATTACAGATAGAGAAGACCAGTGGACACTATTAGTACAGGAATTTTCAGTAGAAATTTTGGCCATTTCACAGTGCCAGTGAATTAGGAGTTTTCGCAACGCTCTGGCTCTTGTGATTTGTAGTGTTTCTGAAATTGGTGATTTGGTAGCACTTTTGGATTTGGTAGCACTTTTAGATTTCATAGCACCAAGAGTTGTTTGGTCATTCATAACGCCAAGTGGCCAAGATTGGTGCTAGATTACGCTATTGGCATAGTTAACATATGAGCATTTCAAAAATTGCACATTCATTACACATGAGTGGTGCTATGGAAATTGCAGAGTTACTTCACAGAATGACGCTACAAAATGTGCAGAATTGTTTTATAGTGGCGCTACAAAATTTCCTGTAGCGGTTATTGTTACCATTTTGATCATAAAACCAAAACTACGAAGTGGGTTTCTCTGAAATGTGTTTTGGGGGAAGATGATATCCCTGTTGACTTTCTGACCAAATTTCAGCCTAACCCAGTTTGTAAATTGAGAGAAACAATTAAAACACCAACGCGCTACAAAATGTGCTGCCAATTCTCTGTTTTGCATAGTTGATTGGATATTCACCTTGTTGGGAGTTTTCCACCTATAAAAGAAGGTTCAAATGGTATCCTAGGATTTTTTTGGACAAGAGGGATATGCGTTCCATCTCTATATCAATTAGGATGACCTGTTTCAAAAGGCATTTATCATCATAGACAAAATCCCCCAAAAATAGGAATTTGTTAGGCTTTTGTTGGAATCTTTTGTAACAAGACTCCTAAATGGAGGAGGATCCTATGTAACTCCTTGTTTTCAACCTCCTTAGGGTAGATACAGATTATTCACTATAAATAAAAGGGTTTTTTATTAGAAAAGGGTTGGATTCATGATCCAAGAGAGGAGAGAGCTAGAGGAGCAGTTTAGTTGCTCATTTGTAAGCCTGATGACATGTATTGTAGGAATTTTTTCCATTAGAGATTCATGAAAGTTGTGATACCAGACTGTTTTTATCTTGTTTCCATTCTTTCTTATCATCTTGCTTGAGTAATATTTACAGATTTTGAGGATCAAAAGCTTCCTTTGGTTAATGAATTCATGAGCTGCAAAGGATTTGTGGTAATTGCTTGTTAATCATAGATTATTATTCAAGCACTCTTTAATCTATATTACATAAAGGATCTCTATTATGTGGATATTGCTCTCTTTGTTTACCTTCTATTCTTATATCCATATTTGCATAAGATTTTCATCTGGTAGGCAGCCTGATTGCCTATGATGTGAAGAATGTTATGACTCCATGCCCAATGGAATGTATTTGTAGCAGTCTGATGTCATCCCTTGTACTCTTTTCATGTTGATCCACCTATTCAAACTATTTTAATCCATTTAAATTTCTATGTTACCAAGCTTAATCTCATTTTCATTCTAGGAGTGACTCTTTGTTATAACCCTAAATTGCTTTACACATGCATACATGGCCTTTGGCCCTCTTACTTGCATTTTTTTCCAAGCCATCATTGAGTTGCTCTTCTAAAAAACCAATTTTTGGAAGATGTACGCGCCTTGCACCAATATTGCCCATGTACATATGCTTGATGCACCACTACAACCCATGTACGTATGCATGTTGCACCACTCAAGCCCGCGTATACTTGTAAAAGTTACAAAAAATAAAAATTTGCAAGGAGTTCATTGAGATTACGGGCTATTGGGTAGTTTCCCAACTAATCCACCACCTATAGCCCGTCACCTAACCTAATAACCATCATTTTCCCATATAAAAGGAGGTGTTGGGGTCTCATTTTACATATAGACATAAGAACAGTGAAACTATGCCCATTTCACATCCCCTCCTTGCCCAAGTAATTATAACCCTTTTGTGAGAATTGCCTCTGCATTTCCCAATTAGACCTTCTTCCTCCATCAGAAACCCATTCACTTCTTAAGAAGAGATCAAAATATTGAGAGGCAAAGCCATACAAAGGTGCACTTAGAGCTTGGTGAAGAGGACCTCAGACCAGGTTCGTGGAGCAGTAGCCGACTTTTGTTGTAAAAGGTATAATCATTGAGTTATTAATAAAAGAAGTACTTTTCCTGTCCCAAATCATGGTGTATAGAATGTTTTTAATGGTTTATGTTTTGATGTTCTAACATCTAACCTTAATTCGTATATGGAATAGAATCATTGTCTCTTTCTGTTTGCCTATATTTGAATGCAAGCTAGCCTTGGGAGGATGCATGCAATCAGGGAAGCCTTCAAGAACGAGGGGACCATCACTAGACGCGGAGTAGAGGTATAGTTACTTGATCCCTCTCATCTTTTCTTTTCTTGTATGAGTTTTGGTATGTTTGGGATATTTAGAGAAGTAGTTGACTTTTAGATGGTTAATTGATTTTCCTACATTCTGAACCCTAGTGTAGTCATAGGGGGGTTTTCTTGCTAGAAGAATTGGCGACCATACTAGGAAAGCCTCTAGGGTTTTAGGGGATTTTCGGGTTGTCTGATTGGTTTTTCTTCCTTTCAAGTTTCTGTTAAGTCTCCTGAGTCTTTTAAGGGATTCTAGCCACCTTTAGGTGCCATGCCAACTCTCCCTACCCTTTAAGTCTATTTGTTTTCTTTATTTTTTGAGAGAATACAGAGGTGTACGTGCCCTGCTGAGTGTCAGCATGCATACATACATGCCCTGCTTGGTAGACAACCCACGTACATATGCAGACTGTTGAAGCACCATTAGCGTAACTGGTTCAATATTTTTTTTTTTTTTAAAAGGAGGAAGTCAACCTCTTTCCTGATTGAGGTTTTAACTTCTCATGGTTTCTTGATGTAGTTCAGTGTCTCTATTTTTATAGTCATAGCTTGGGTTAGATTTCATTTTGCTTGTCTTTTTTGAAGCTTCTTGTGTTTACTTCTAAAAAGGTTTTAGGCGAGTCTTTGAATTGTTGATCGAACTGCTTTGTGTCTTTAGTGATTCCCTGTGATCCGCAATGGCCAAAGGTCTATTTCAGTCTTGTCTTGTACTACTTTTTCTCCCTTTTGTTTTCTTTGAAAAAAGAGAAAAAATATTTATTTCAAGTTTTTCTTTTTTGAAGCATTTAAAAAAAAAAGAAAAAGATTTTTCATTCTTAGTTTGGTAAAGTAGTTGGAGTTAGTTATTTTACTTGATAGGAAACATAGTTCATTTTTTAAGTTCCTTAATGATTTCTTGAAACTTAAGTAGCTCATAGTCGAGCGAAATTTCGTTTTAGTTCTTCTTTTTAAATATCTTGAAAAAGTTAGTTATGAAAAAGTTGGTTACAAAGAGTTAGTTGTAAATCTTTACTTTCGACTAGAAGTAATTTTTCTTTCATAGTTTCATATTTTTCTCTTCTTTTCGTCTCTCATACACATCACTAGTTTCACTGCCATATCCTTTGAGTTAAACAAGCCATTAAAAAGAACGATAAAACTAAAATTAATTAGACTTTTATGTTTGTAGGGTCAACCAACTAGTTTAGGGTTAGAGACTTGAATTAGGTTGGAGAGGAAACTCTTCAAGGATTTTAAACAAGCATCAGAGTCAGAGCTATGGAATGTTAAAGTCCAATGACGTGAAATTTATTTGAGGCCCCTCTATGACACAGGGGCTAAACATGAGGTCGCGTGAGGAAAGGCAACGAAGATAACCCCTCCAAAGTCAAAATAAATGTAGTGGGTGTTAGAAAAACAGGACCGCGGAGCAATAAAATAAAACAAATGCAGAAACAAAACACAGAAGACACACAATAAAAGAGAGACATAAATTTATGTGGTTCACCTAGTGTGGGCTACATCCACCAAATAAATTGTGAGGTCCTTCCTTTATTATTATCCAGCAAATGAAGGGATACAACCTACAACAAAACCCACTGTAACTTCCTCTTCTTTCCCTCACATTCTCCTCTCTCAGAATACAATATTCACCATCAACCATAGTCACGATACATTTCCCTCAAGAAAAGAGGGTTTCCTTCTAGGGAAAAAAACCCTAACATAATCTCTACCGTTAGATCTGTGACTTTATA
>SNQJ01S0122529.1:8798-20529 GCA_010110895.2 Picea sitchensis | reverse complement strand
AACACTGGTGTACTGTGCATGTGTGTGATTGTTTATTTATTACTGCTCATTATTGGATAATAATTCTACATTGATATAACATTTGAAGAAAAAGGATTATAATTATGTTATTACTGATTCACCCCCCCTCTCAGTAATCCAACCATCCTTCCATTCTCCATTAAGAGTATTCAACTGCACAACTCCACCTTGTGTAACATAGAAACCTCGAATTTCCCAAGCCAATGTGTCCTGAAATTTCTTGGATGCTTCATGAACTTGTTTTCATATAAAAGTACCAAATCTCCTTGTTTAAATGCTTTCTTCTTGATATGTCTGTCATGGTAAGCCTTTTCTCGTTCCTTTTGTACCTTCTGATGAAATCCTGCAATGAAAATTTCTTCCTCTAGTTCCATAAAATACGCAAGTGATCCAGGTGGATATTGGTGGCCACCCACCTTTTCCAACTGGCTCAAAACAGTTTTCTGGCAATTTTGGTAATTTACTATTTTTAGCAGTTTTTCACTTACGGAGCTGTTTTGAGGCCCTAAACGATGTTTTTTTTGGGAAAATGGGGAGAAATATTAGAATTCCTTCAATATTTCCCCCAAAATGAATCTTCTCAATGATACCTTTCCAACGGGCTATCATACGCCTAAAATGGAGATCGTATGCAAAAGTTACAACCCCGAGAAGTTGATGTACTAACTGTTGCGTCTCTTTCGTCACCTAAATGAGAAAAATAAAGATGATTACAAGCCCAGTTGGGTTAGCTGGGCAAGAAAACAATGAATGCAAGAGTTAGAAACATCAAGCATGAGAAATAAACAAACAACTAAACTAGAAACAATAAAAGAAACTAAACTAGAGTGCATAGAGATATTAGAAACAAAAAAGAAACACCATTAATGCCACCACTGGATATATTGTATTAGTGGGAAAAAACCAAAGAGAAAGGGAGACTTATTGGTCCCCTGTTCCTCTAAGGGAGGGCTCTTTCACCCCTAAATATTGAGCTCTTCTTACAAATAGAAAACTAGAATGAAATGGTGAAGAAATCCAAAGCTCATTCACTCAAGAGGTGATGTGAATAACTCAATGAAATGATGCTTGTATGCTCTTGATGAGGAAAGAGGATCCTCCAAGAGAATATAGGCAACATAACAATACAAATGAATTCTTGGAAATGTAACCCATGGCCTCTTTTTATAGAAAATCTTTGAGGCATTATTCAACCAGACTTTAATTTGAACAAGGGGCTCTTTAATGCACCCTTAGGTCTTTGACCAGCCCCCCACTTGGATTCAACTGGGATTTGGGTGTCAAATCGACTTGGGAGATGAACCATAAGTCGGTGGAAGGACGATGAAGATCATAAATGCATTGTTATGAGGTATGCGTGGCTTTTTGCATCCACAGTCGCACATCGGGTGCATGTGCCCTTTTTCGGCATTTTCTACTGGCGCATGTGAGCACGCTTCCTTTGTACCTTTAGCACATGCTGATTTTATAACTGGTTGTATAGTTTTGAGCCCTTTGAAAATATATTTTTGGGCCATGGATGAAATAATAGGTGTTTGCATATGCTGGATTCTTGTAACCATTTGCGGATGAAATTTCAGTGATAACAGATGCCCCCTAATGTATGAGATTAGGAGCATATATATAGCCGAAATACATCAATGTTTCTTCTACTGAGAGTACCTGTCTAAGAAAGAGAGTTGTGGGGATTTGCAAGAGTGACCCTAGGGAGAGGGGAAACTGTAGGACCCAAACCTTTCGCAAAGTGTAAATAATAAAACTGCGTACAAACGAGGCGGGCATGCCCCATGCTCGTGTCATGTAACTCAAAAATATGTAATACAGTAACTGAAGCTATGTGTTGGTGTAGATGGCTGCAGCACCCTCGGGGGTGTGTTGATAATAGCGGAGGACAATACTGATGGTGAAAAAACTATGAAAATAGGCGATGACACTTATAAGAAGTGTCGAGGATTCGTAGGCATTGATGGCCTAACAATTTTTAGAGGTCTTCAACAAATATAAAAACAACTGCAATAGTCGCAAAGTAAGACCCACCACAACATGATAAAGTGTTGAATTTGAATGTCGCGGGGGTCAAAAACAACAGAGAGAAATGATGGTTCTCTCTGTGCCATCCAAGACTCCTCATTGTGAAGGTAATGAGAGTCAAGATACTTTCGCCTGTCTGGAAACTGCGCTGATGTCAACAGAAAGGGAGACACAACTTTGAGAAGCGGAGGGATTCATGAAATCCACTGGATAAAATCAGGAACTGAGGAGTAACATGGATAAAGTACATAAGTGGTGAGATTCAAGATTGCCCTTGGTTGGGGAGAGATGTAAAGTGGAATCAACCATGAAACTGAATCTAGCGTCAGGGGGATGAGTAGACGAGGGTAAATTGTTCCAGAGGCATGACAAAATGGACAAACACAGAGATCAAAAGGTGTATGGACTGTAAGATACTCGGGGTTTATGGATAATGTCATTGATGATAGGAAGTGAAAAATTCCCCAGCCAAGGGCGACAAGGGTTGCTTTGCCGGAAAAGGAAGGTCGCTAAAGGCGACAACATAAATCTATGTAAATGCGGGAAACAAAAGGTTTTTGTACAATTACCGAAAGAATAAAGAATAAGTTGGGATAACTTTGCAGATATAGAAATGGGTGCCCCAGTGCAAGATGTCTTGGCCGGTGAGGGTGCAAGTTGCTTGGAAAACAAATGGAGGGTTAGGGCCCCATAGGTGGGTTTCTATATTAGGGAAATGAATGGAGGACAATCTGCAGATGGGAAAACTAATGGTGGATGAAATGGAGGGTAAATGATACTGCGGAGGTGTAGTCAAATGTGAACCATAACAAGATTCTCTGGGAGTCCATTGTGGGGAAGCTAGCAAAATGAGGAGAAGGAGTATGTGGATAATTCTCAGGAATGCAGAGAATATCGGGACTCCCCGCCCTAGGGAATGAAAACCGCATGAGTGTCGAAGTGCCAAAGGGGACTATAATTGGGACAACTCATGGAGGAGAGAATGCTACCGGTTGACAGTACTGAAATGCAGTGGAGGTGTGAGTACTGCAGAGCCGGATGCATGGACCTGAGAGACAAAAATTGGAGGGTGTCACTAGGATATGCAATTAATATTCAGAGGGAATGATTACATGACAGTGTCTATGATATACCTGAGGGGGTAGCACGGATGCATGATGACCAAGTAACTGCACACATGAAAACTGAATACCCGACATGAACAATATCTGAATATAGAGAACATATAACAATTATTCAATAATTTTGAACATAAGCATGCGTACCTGAGCGTGATGTGAGAAACATAATCCTTGGGGGCCGAGGATGGATGGTGGCCTAGGAAATATGACTGTGTAGGTGGTGGGATCTCGGTCCCGTGGTTGAAGACGGATCAAAAAAAGGACGCTCAGATCTCTCGAAAATGATCCTAGAAGTTTGGCAACGGGACTATATATAGCTGTAGGGCCCATAATGCCACCTCATTTGTACCTGCTGGACGAGTGATTTTAGAGGAGATTTGGAGATTTTGGGAGATCGAGCCAGCCGATTCAGGATCAATGAGTTTCAGGTGACTGGTTGTGTCCTCCTGTACAATAGTTAGGGTTTCTTTTTTGGGTAGGGATTGTACAGACGACCGTACAAGGGGGTTTTGTGAGGGTGGCCCCCCCAGTGCGCGGGCAATCGAGTGTTTCGCGCGCACAAGTGCACGACTATAATTTGGTGAGTTGCGCATGGGGGTGACCAAATGGGGAAAATAGGCATGCATGGAATGCGTGCCTATGCAAAGCACAATAGCGCATCCATGCGCGACTGTTCCCCTGATAGTTGCGTATGTGTGCAAAACTATGGAGCGAACATACACACTATGATGTGCGTCTGTGTGTGTGACAGGGGCGCATGAGTGCACCCCTGTATGGCCAATAGTCGCGCATGAGTGCGCAACTAGGGGATGAATATGTGTGCATATGTGTGCGCCTGTGGGGAAAAAATTCGCGCCTTTGAGGCAAAGCTGAAGGGTGTAAAAAATAAACTTTTTTGGTTATTTTGGCATTTTTATAGTTTTGATGGCTGATCAAATATTTTATATGTGTATGCAGGCAACCAGTTGACGATGTCGATCCACTGGAGGGAGAGGGACTGGGCATGCCTAAGAGAGGCAGTGAGAGATGAGGAGCTGGTTGTTCGTGGTGCGTTGGCAGCTTGTGGGCTGCTAAAGTTGAGTGCTCACTAGTGAGGGCACAGGAGTACCTTCTATAGTTCCTGATTACTATGTGGATCCTGGACCTATAGTGCTTCATTGTGCATGGTGAGAATCTCACATTCATTGCGATGGAGGACATTTATTTTTTGGATGGGCTCCCTTTTCAGGAAATCTTGCTATTAGCTAAGCCCATGTTACCTGGGGATGGACAGTTGGTTGTCTTAGCCCAGACCTATTGTATGGGGGAGAACTTTATGTCTAGCTTTGTGGTGAGTATTGGGGTGATGGAAACCCTTGTGCATAGTTGCATGGCAGTGATGATTTCGAGAGTCTATGGGTCTCTCGTGACTCAGTGGATCAGTGGGGGTCAACTGAAGATCATGCAGAGGGAACTGGGGGGTGATCATTTTTCCTGGGGATTGATGCTACATGCCAATATGGTGGGGAAACTTAATAGGTGTCGAGCTTATGAATCAGGGGATTTTTACTTTGGGTCCATCTTGGTTGCGTGGTTTTTGGAGTGGGTGCCCATGTTGCGCCCTAGAGTGTTATTGGACACACCTGGTGTGCGAAAGCCACGATTGAGGTGGTGGGCGACGATTTTGGTTCGTCACGGTGATGGGGAGGGTGGCCATTATTTTATGGCTGAGGTAGCATGGGTGTGGCATCAGATGCCGTATATCATCCTCCATTTACCTTATAGTGGGGTGGACTTTCGGGAGGACCCTGATATAGTGCTACCCCTTGGGGAAGTATTCGACTGTAGAGGTATGTTGATTTATTTTCTTTGATGGTTTGATATTTAGATAATATAACATATATTTTATGTATGAATGGATGTTGATGATATCGTGTGTTTGTTGTATGTGCATATGTGGGACCTCGTGGGCGAGAGGTTGAGCTGATCAAGGCGTCGGTTCGTCAGGGGCTAGTGATACCACCGTCGGGAGAGCCGAGGGTAGGGGAGAGACGACGGCGGAATGATGTTGGTGTGAGGCTGACTGATGAGGAGAAAGAGGGAAGGAAATGCCATTATGATGACCCCGGGGCAGGGCCATCACATGCTATTCTAGCGGGGGCTGACAGAGAGTTTGAGGACTTCCATCGTCGATTGGAGGTGGTATTTTAGGGAATGCCTGAGGGCATGTGGAGATGGATCCAGGATAAGGGATTCCTAGAGCAGTGTGTGGGCCTTTCGACAGAGTTGCGGACTTTATCCACAAAGCAGCTATAGCAGGGACGTTGAGGACTGGGCAGTTTCCCCCAGGGCCTAAGGGACTCGTAGGTGGTGGGGTACCTCCTCCAGAGAGAGGACCAGGTGGTGGAGCTCTAGAGGCACCATGAGTGCCTATGTATATGTATTTTTGTATTTATATAGGCTTGCGAGTCCATTTTTTATATGGTGCTGTGACACCGATTTTGTATTTATAGGGGTGAGGTGGTTCACCTATCTATGGATGTTGTAATTAGTGTACTATTTTTTGTAAACATTGATGGCACATTGATTGATATATATATATATATATATATATATATATATATATATATGAATATACATTTTGGGATCCTTGTGATGTTCACATGTGTTGATGTTTTTTAATGCTTTTTATGATGTCTAATCTACATGTTGCGACAAACTTTGTGATGATTTATGTATGCGTACTGGTATCTTGATGTGATAAATGCCAATCTAACACTAGGTTATCCATATTATCTACTATTTGATTAAATTGTCTTGGAATATGTGTAAATTTGATGGAATCAAAAGTTCGAGATAAAATTCTAACTTGCAGGTATGTGCGAAAGAGGCAAGGATCGCGGACACGATAAACATTGTTGAGGTGGAGGACAATGAGTTGGGAATCTAATAAGATTCTAAGGTGATGAATATGGTCATGACTAGCCTTGGAAAGGAGGCCAATGACGACGGTGTACTCTGCTTGGTTATTGGTTGCTGAACCCAAACATATGCCGCTGGAGTGGAGTAGCTCATGTGAGGGGGAATAGAGAGCCCAAGCGGCCGAAGCGAGATTCTATGTCCAACGGCTAGCTCCATTGGCGTAACCGATGTGGTAGGCCGATGGATGAGGCATCTTTCAATAACACAAATGATGGATTAGATGCAAGGCATGGGGTAAAAAAGAAGATTAAAAACTCTATGAAAAAGTGTACAAAAAGAGAAAGCCTAGTGTAGAATGGCTATGCTCATGCGTAAAATTTCTTTAAGTACAACCCATTGACGGGTTCTTTGAGAGGATGTCCTTTGGGGGAGGCCAGGATGTAGGAACCTTTTTTGAGGCAATGTTGGATGATGTAAGTTCCATTCCATAACGATTCAAATTTTCCATGGCCGAGGGTATCATGAGTGATATCGTAAGAAAGGACGAGGTTGCCTTCGTTAAATGAGCGAAGGTTGACATGGAGATCAAAGGTGGCCTTTGATCATTTTTTGGCTGCCTCATTTTTCTGTAATGAAGACTGACGGTATGCATCCAGTGAATCTAATTTCAGCAAGAACTGCTCCATTGGAGCAGTGTCGGATAATAGCTCAATAGCAGTGCGTAAGGTGGTAATTTCGCACTTGATGGGTAGAGTGGCTTCGACCCCATGGACTAGATGAAATGGTGTGAAACCAGTGGCAGTTTTAACTACTGTGCGATAAGCCCATAGTGAGGAAAAAAGCATATGATGCCAATTGGTCTTATGTTTGTTAACCGTGCGTTGCAACATGGTTTTGAGGACCTTGTTGACTGCTTCTACCTGTCCATTGGACTAAGGGTAGTATGGGGAGGCGAATTCGTGGGAGAAGCCTAAATTGGAGGAGAGTTTGATGAAGATATCATTCTCAAAGTGTTTCCCATGATCAAATACTAGCTATAATGGAACTGCAAAGCAGGAGATGACGTGGTTAAAGAAAAAACGCGCTGCAGTGTCAGCGGTGTTGTTGAAGGTGGGCATGGATTCAACCCACTTGGTGAAGTAATCGACTGCCATGACAATGTATTTGTGTCTATTGCTTGATGGAGGGTTGCAAGTCATGAAGTCTATGCCCCATTTGCAAAAGGGGCTGACAGTAATGACTGGGTGTAAAAGAGAGGGTGGTGCTCGTGCTTTTTTGGCATATAGCTGACATTTGTCACATCATTTCATAGCATGGATGAAATCATGAAACAATGTGGGCCAAAAGTAGTATGCTCGAATGATTTTTTGGGCGGTGAACATCCTTGAGAGGTGGCCACCGTAGGCACCACTGTGGAAATCATTCAAGACTCTATAGGCCTTGTCGATGGTCAAACATTGATGGAGTATGGTGTCGACTCCTTGTCGATATAAGATGTCACCGATGAGGAGGTAGTAGGGGGCTTGATGGAAAATATGTTGATGATCGCCTTGGCAGAGGTGGTTTCCGAACTTTTATGTTTGGAGGTAGACGAGGAGATCCATGTACCAAGGATCATCCGAGGGGATGTAAAAGAGATGTTCATCGGGGAAATCAATATTGATGGGAGAACTGGTAGTATTGAAGGGAAATGCCGTAATGAGTTCGACAAGGACGAGGGATTTATTTCTCTTAGGTGTTGAAAATTCAAGGTCGTACTCCTAAAGGATAATGATCCATCGGGCAATTTTCCATTAATTTGTCGGCCACTGAGAAAGTATTGCATGGGGTTGGAATCTGCTATGACTTTGGTAGTTCGAAGCAGAATATAATGGTGCAGTTTCTAGACGATGAGGACAACTTTAAGGGAAATTTTATCTTCGTGATTGTATTTCAAGGGTGGCCCTGAATGATTTTTACTAATGTAGTAAATTACATGCTCATGATCATCATCTCCTAATTGGACAAGAACTCCTGTTACTAAGACGACTGAGGTTGACAAGTAGAGGATATAGTCGTGGTTATAGTTGGGTGGACTAATCAAAGGGGCATTGGAGAGTGCCTCTTTAAGATCATCAAAAGTGGATTGGGCATGTTCATCCCATTGGAATGGGACATCGTGACGTAACATTCAAAGGAAACCATGTGCACGAGTGGCGTAATCAGGGAAAAAGCGACGTAAAAAGTTATCTTTGCCTTGTAGGCTCAGTTGGCATAAATTCCATGGTGGGGGAATTTCTGTGATGGCTTGGACCTTGAGGGGGTCTATTATGATGCCGCATTGGGAAATGATGAACCCAAGGAAGCATCTAGCGGTGACACAGAATACCTACTTGAGGAGGTTCAAGCAGATATTGTATTGATGACACCTTTGGAAGATGATTCATAAATCATCGAGATGTTGAGTGCATTTCTTGGATCAAGCGGTGAGGTCATCCAAGTAGGCGAGGATGATATGAGCCAGATTATGAAAAATGTATGTCATGGCCCATTGGAAGGTTGCGCTAGCATTCTTGAGGCCAAAAGGCATGACTCGATATGCAAAATTTCCCCAGGAGGTGGTGAATGTGGTTTTATATTGGTCGGTTGGGTGAATCTGAATTTGGTTGTAGCCAGAAAAACTGTCCATCAAGGACAAAGCCTCGTGACCAGTGAAATCATCGATAATTCGGTCGATAAAGGGTGTTGGAAAGTTTTCTTTGGGACAAGTGTGATTGAGATTGCAAAAGTTTGTACTGACGCGGATAGTACCCTATTTTTTGTTAACGGGGATGTTGTAACGTCCCCGGCCACCCATGGCCGAGCCATGCTACACCAGAGAAATCTTACCATTCTCTCACTGTGGAACATACTATAACATACCCTGTATTCAACTGAGCTACGCCACGTAAAATTTACAAATACATACATATACACACAGACATATATACATATCGAACTACATGCAATTAAAACATATACATACAACACTCTTGCAGAAGCTTTACATATAAAATGTAAAAAAACAATTACATTCTATAAATATACGATTTCTTACTGAAATAACTGTAAACACTGATATGTATCATATACAGGTAAATACCCTTAAACATACAGATAGTTATAATCACATATATGATAAACCCATAAAATAAGCACATAAATAACAATGCAGCATGTAAATTTATCACACAATTGGTACTTATCTTGGTAAGAATGTCACCAACTGCGTCAGAACATCCATGAACCTCCCAGCCTTAGACTACATTGTTCATCACTCTCAACAACAATTCACCCCCGAGATGGGACTAAACTCCACCCGGGTAAAGGTGTTGCTAACCAGGTTAAAGGCTCATAGACAACAGGAAAGACTCTGTGTCTCAGGTGCTCAATCAACTAAGAGCCTACAACCTCTCATTCCCCACATGCCTGTCCCACCCAAGGAAGTGTGCCTCTTCTCTGCTCAACAGTCCTTTGGCTGCCCCACTTCCTTTCCAAGGCTTCAACAATAGGTTGGACAAGAAGTCTCAGAGCACTATAGCTGCAGTTTAGCACCTTCAGAAAATCGATCCCTAGAAATTATCTCACTCAGAGAATTGCTCACGGCCCTGACAACCCACCTCTTCAATATTCCACAGGCCTGAAAACCCTCTTCTTCAATCCCACTCCCAAGCTAACCAGGTACACCAATAGGAAATGGCTATGGAAACAGGTTCAGGTACAGTGATAGGAATGCATGAAGGATAATTGACTGCGTGAGTGAAAAATGTTCATGGAGTCATGGTTGAATGATTGAAGGTATCATGGGAGAGATGATGGCTTGAATGATGGTGAATTGTGAAAATGAACTAAGTCCCAACAATATGTATGCATGTCCCCAAATTGACACTTGTAATGTTGGAAGATACTTTAGTCCACTTGTCCCCAACTTTAGAACTTAGGATAAAATAATTATCCATACTTTATGATTTAAGAAATATTAATATAATATTCCTTTTTGGCTTAAGCTCCCTAGCTTAGCCCTTTTACTTAACTTTTGGCCCTCCCTTTCCCTAACTAGTGGAGTCTATTCCCCCATCTCTTTTATCGTGGTTGGTCTACGCGCAACGATGTATTTTATATTAATCATGAGACATATACAAAATAGGCGCATTGGCCTTTAACATCTAGACGGTCTGGCCTAATTCCAAAACAGAAGCATCCCAGTTTATAATAACTGGCTCACCATCCTATAACACATATCATATACACAAAGTCTCTCTGACTTCTATATTGCGCACACTTTAGTTACTGTGCACACTTTAGTTACTGCACACACTTTACTTACTATGCACGATATCTGGGAATGTGCATACTCCATCATTTTACTACGCAGTACCTGCGCGCACTATGCCATGAAAGGTGCATTACAAAATGATGTCAAAACAACTCACCAACTTAACTACACTTGCATTACATTTACAATTGGGTTCGACTGAGGGATATTACAATCCCCTCCCCTTATTTATGCACTTTCCTCAGTGCATCATGTACCCATATACAACAAAATTTTCAAAAATCCTCAAAAAGATGAGCGTATTCTACCCGCATTTCATTCTCATGCTCCCAAGTAGCATCCTCAGGACCGTACCAGGTCCATTGGACCTTTACAAGCCCTATGGATAGATTCCAGAGCTGTTTGATTTTCCGTTCCATAATGCGCACCGGATGCACTTGGAAAGCACCTTCTTGCTCCACCTGAATCAAATTCCAATCAATAACATGTTTAGCATCAGGTATATATTTATTTAGCAATGATACATGGAATACATTATGAACAGACATAGATGCAGACAATGCAATCATATAAGCAACTGGACCAATCCTCTCTAGGATTTCAAATGGTCCACAAAATCTGGCTACCAACTTGGCACAACTTCCTAGCTTCAGGGAACTCCTATTAGCTTTCACTTTCAGGAAAACATGATCACCCACTTTGAACTCTCTATGGGTTTTCTTCTTATCGACATAAATTTTTTGCCTTTCTTGGGCAGATTTCAAATTCTGCTTAATTTTTATCATTTGGTCCTCCATCTCCTTGAGAAACTCTGGCCCAATTACTGTCCTATCAGTCGGATTATCCCAGCTTACTGGAGTATTTCACTTTCTATCGTAAAGTTCTTCAAATGTTCATCTTTAACGATGCCTAATACCCATTGTTGTAAGTGAATTCTACCAAGTGTAGGTAGTCTTCCCATTTCGATGGTTTTTGCATCACATGCATTCTCAGCATGTCTTCTATCATTCTATTCACCCTCTCTGTCTGTCCATCAGACTCAGGATGATAAGTTGTACTAAAATTCATATTCATTTCGAATCCTTTCCAGAAATTTGAGGTGAATTTTGGGTCTCTGTCGGACACAATTGTTTTAGGAATTCAGTGCAATCGTGCCACTTCCTTCATGAAAATATCAACAACATCTGATGCCTTGTGAGTAGTTTTCAGTGGAATAAAATGGGAATATTTTGTAAGCTTGTCCACCACCACCATGATCGAATCATGCAGCTTGCCTGTTCTGGGAAATCCCATAATAAAATCCATTGTCACCACTTCCCACTTCCATTCAGAAATGGGAAAAGGTTGTAGCAACCCTTCTGGG